>JABXJD010000382.1:42500-50000 GCA_013375575.1 Percina caprodes
TGTGTCTCTGTGTATGTGTGTGTGTGTCTCTGTGTATGTGTGTGTGTGTGTGTGTGTGTGTGTGGCTGTGTGTGTGTGTGTGTGTGTGTGTGTGTGTGTATGTGTGTGTCTCTGTGTATGTGTGTGTGTGTCTCTGTGTATGTGTGTGTGTGTGTGTGTTTGTGTGTGTGGCTGTGTGTGTGTGTGTGTGTGTGTGTGTGTGTGTGTGTGTGTGTGTGTGTGTGTGTGTGTGTGTGTGTGTGTGTGTGTGTGGCTGTGTGTGTGTGTGTGTGTGTGTGTGTGTGTATGTGTGTGTCTCTGTGTATGTGTGTGTGTGTCTCTGTGTATGTGTGTGTGTGTGTGTGTTTGTGTGTGTGGCTGTGTGTGTGTGTGTGTGTGTGTGTGTGTGGCTGTGTGTGTGTGTGTGTGTGTGTGTGTGTGTGTGTGTGTGTGTGTGTGTGTGTCTGTGTGTGTTACCACAACATAACTGTCCACTCTGCTAGAAAATACCATTCTCAGATATCAACAGGTTTCCATGGTTTCATTATGGGGGGGGCAACAGCTCCCATGTGTATCACTGGGTTCAAAGAGGAAACTAACTAATGATTGTTCATCTCTTCAACAGCTGTGCAGGACGGACACTCTGGGCTCGCCGAAGCCCAAATCACTGTCGTTACAGGAACCAAAGGAGAAGATTTCACATTTATATGTAACTCTTCTTCATCTGGAATCACAACGTTCTTCTGTAAGAATGAATGCAGAGAAGAAGGAGAGATTCTTATTGAAACAAGTGATGTCACAGCTCAGAGCGGCCGATACCGGATAGAATATGAAGAACCTGGACCAGGAGCTAGTGTTTCTGTCAGCATCTCCCAGCTGACCAGGTCTGACTCAGGACGGTACAGGTGTGGATTGTTAGGATCAAGAGTCTTACACTGCGACTTTACAATCATTGTTGTTGATGGTGAGTTTCTACCAAATGAAATTATGAAAATATTCTGCTTGTCTTGTCCTTTAAGCGTGAAACTGCTTTGCATCAAATGTGATGAGATTATGAGTAGATGGGGACATGATGAAGCAGTCAGACGGGTCGAACCGGACAACTTCCTGTCTACAGCTCCGTGCACACTGAGTCCTAAATCTATGACAGAAATCTGGTGTCAATCACATCTCCACACTGCCTCTGAAACTGTCGTCTGGCATCAAAATAGTGAATCAGGTTCAATTAACTGTGTTTTTCCATCCATAGCAAACCATGTGGCTACTGCCAGACTCAGGATCAGTGAGCTCCCATCTCTTGGGGGCTTCTTTGTAATCTGCCTAAACATTGATTGTTCATCTTTTTCAGCCCTGCTAACAGGAAGTACTCCAACAACCTTCAACAAGACATTTGGAGATAATCTTCTAGTTGCCTGCTTCTTTCCTTACTCTGGAAGAAGGATGTATGTCTGTAAGGATCAATGTGAAGACAAAGACATTCTCGTTGAAACAACCGACATCAGCGCTCAGAGAGACAGATACAGCATTGAATATGTAAGAAGATCTCCATCTGGAAGATATGTGCATGTGAACATCTCCCAGCTGACCAGGTCTGATTCAGGACTCTACAGGTGTGGTCTGGAGACACGTTTGTCTCCGGGTGATTCCTGGGAGTTCAGGATCGTTGTAGACGGTGAGATTCATGGTGAGAATGAAAATAATTATTCATGTCTCTGAAGGTCTGAAGAAAGTTTCACTTCCAGCTGATCCAGTTTGAACGTGTGAACCCAACAAAGCAACAGTTCAGCAGACACACACATGAATATCACATCTCTCTCAGCACGAATTCTTTGTATCAGCATGTTGTTGTTGTTGTTGTTGTTGTTCACAGCTCGGACCACAACTGGACCAATCACGACTCTGCCGGACACTGAGACATCAAAACCTGGAGGTACATGTACACACTGAGACACCACCACCCAGAGGTACATGTACACACTGAGACACCACCACCCAGAGGTACATGTACACACTGAGACACCACCACCCAGAGGTACATGTACACACTGAGACAGCACCACCCAGAGGTACATGTACACACTGAGACACCACCACCCAGAGGTACATGTACACACTGAGACACCACCACCCAGAGGTACATGTACACACTGAGACACCACCACCCAGAGGTACATGTACACACTGAGAAACCACCACCCAGAGGTACATGTACACACTGAGACACCACCACCCAGAGGTACATGTACACACTGAGACACCACCACCCAGAGGTACATGTACACACTGAGACACCACCACCCAGAGGTACATGTACACACTGAGACACCACCACCCAGAGGAACAGGTTCAGACTCATTGAGGCAGTTTTTAAAAATCAGTCCTAAAATTATAGAAGAAGAGAAAATGGAATTCAATGGTTTATTTAACAATTAAATAAACTCAACCACCGTGTCCAGTATCTGCAGGAAGGGGAAACAGGAAACAGGCAAGGGTTAAAATTCAAGGGAATCAAAACTCAGGAGACGGGAACACGGGGGAACAGGGTACTCATGGTGAACAGACCATCTCACACGGGGGAAAGGTGAACACAGAACTGAAATACACAAGACAGGGGAGACAAGGAGACACAGGTGCAGCACAGTAGGGCGGGGACAGGAAAAAGAAACCATGAAACCTGACGTAGTGGGAATATTGAGATAATTATTGATCAGAATCAATAAATTGTTTCTTTCTAAGTTCGTATCAGATACGAGGAACATGCCTCGGTGGTTGATGCAAACAAATGAATAATAATAAGACGGAAGATCAGAAGATGTTATAATATAATATATTAATTAAATGGGCAAGGGTATAGTCCACGATGGAGGTCCATGCAAAGTGTAGAGACTAGGGATGTGGGGGTTCATGTTGGTGGGGGTCCAGGACCTTATTAAGGTCAAAACTGCACCTGAGACTTTCCTCATTGTTAATGTACACAGAAACATTGTCATGCTATTGCACTGGACACATACATTGTATAAATATTACTCGTGAATATGTACTTTATTGCACCTCCCCATTATTTTCTTATTATATTTTGCTGATAAATTCTTCCTACGAGGAAACCTCAGTAAAACCACATTCTCTTTCCACACATGTGCTAGTGTTCATGGTCCTCATCACTGTCATCCTCATCACTGTCTTCATCTCTGGGCTGACGCTGACCATCATCTGTATTCAGAGGAAGTGCAAACCTGATGGTGAGGAAGCAGAAGAACTCTAGAGCCTTAAACTAAGAGAGAGGTTCCTCTGATGGAGAACAGGACCAACATAGCATCTGGAGCCTTAAACTAAAAGGTTTCAGTGGTTGATAAATAGCAATTATGAAATCCATAGACTTTCCTCAACATAATCAGACGAGCGACTCACCGAGCAGAGTTTTCAGAGATTCAGCATGTGATGTCGCACGCCCAATGTCTTCAATGCAGGCTCTAAGAAGTGAGGAAGGAAGGAACATAGATAATTGGAAATATAGTTTCATGCAGTTTGCAGGTTAGGGTTACTATCAGGATCCGTTCTGATTACCAGGGGAAACGTCCCTACGGAGTTGCTGTGCTTGGTGTTTTATCATTGGCTGTTTCACTGACTCTCTAAACTCATCTGCAGCTATAATTACTCATTATAATAAAACAATATGTTGTGTACTTCACAGGTTTGAACAGCGGAGGAAACTCGGACGGCGTAAACATGGAGGTAACTCTTTGTTCTCTCTGTTGACTAGCGTATACCAATCCACATGATAATCACCAGAGATGGGATCGATAGAAGATAGATGAGATAATCTGAGAAAATGAGCCAGATCTCATGCTGACCCTTTCTGTACTGAACTGTGTCCTCATCCTGATAGTGTTGCATCACTGTTCTTCTTTAGAAAGCAGATGAAATACGATGATAAGAGGGTGTGAATATGGAATATCTGAGTATTTTCTGCCTCCTCTTTCTTCCTATGAAGCAATGTACAAAACATTAACGTAGCTTCTCACTTTGAGTCGGCGCAGACCAAATGCTTCTGATGCTTAAATAACAGAAACAGTGATTGGTTCCATTAGGCTGGATCAATAGATATAACTGGGTATCATCTGCATAACAGTGGAAGATAATAGAGCGTGTCCTAATGATACTGCCTACCGCAAGCATAGAAAAGGAGAAATGGTCCAAGCACAGAGCCTGGTGGAACACCATGGCTTCAGCGAACATGGAGGATTCATTGTTATTGTGAACAAACAGATCGATCTGACCAATATCACAATTACAACGATTATTATTATTATTAGGACAGAACGGTCCCGGGTGCTCAGGAAGGTCAGTCAGGGGACTGAAGGTGCTCCTCAGGGTCGGGAATTCAATTAAGTATAAAAAAAAGGAAATCAAGGAACTCTTCTTCCAAATTATTAAAAAGCCTTGATGAACTCAGCCTCAGTATCTGGAGTGAACAGCATTTGATTTAAGATGAGTCGTTATGGATCCGGAGGAGAAATTTAAGGGCTCAACGACTGAAATAAATAAAGAATATGTGTATTTTGTTTGTTGATTTCAAGAGCTAGAAATGTGCTTGTTGTTTACTTTGTTTCCTCAGGTCATCCCGGACCATGACTATGTCAACTGTTCTCCACATTCCACCCACGAGGACTCCACCTACCAGAGCCTGGATCCAGCAAGCAGGGACCAGGACAACACCTACTCTACGCTGTCACACATACTGCAATAATCTTCCCGTTCCAGCGTCCTGCGTTCCCGTTCCAGCGTCCTGCGTTCCCGTTCCAGCGTCCTGCGTTACCGTTCCTGCGTCCTGCGTTCCCGTTCCTGCGTCCTGCGTTCCGTTCCTGCGTCCTGCGTTCCCGTTCCAGCGTGCTGCGTTCCCGTTCCTGCGTCCTGCGTTCCCGTTCCAGCGTCCTGCGTTCCCGTTCCAGCGTCCTGCGTTACCGTTCCTGCGTCCTGCGTTCCCGTTCCTGCGTCCTGCGTTCCCGTTCCTGCGTCCTGCGTTCCCGTTCCAGCGTGCTGCGTTCCGTTCCTGCGTCCTGCGTTCCGTTCCTGCGTCCTGCGTTCCCGTTCCAGCGTCCTGCGTTCCCGTTCCAGCGTCCTGCGTTCCCGTTCCTGCGTTCCCGTTCCTGCGTCCTGCGTTCCCGTTCCAGCGTCCTGCGTTCCCGTTCCTGCGTCCTGCGTTCCCGTTCCAGCGTCCTGCGTTCCCGTTCCAGCGTCCTGCGTTCCCGTTCCTGCGTCCTGTATTCCCGTTGCTGCGTCCTGTGTTCCCGTTGCTGCGTCCTGCGTTCCCGTTCCTGCGTCCTGTGTTCCCGTTCCTGCGTCCTGCGTTCCCGTTCCTGCGTTCCCGTTCCTGCGTTCCCGTTCCAGCGTCCTGCGTTCCCGTTCCAGCGTCCTGCGTTCCCGTTCCAGCGTCCTGCGTTCCCGTTCCAGCGTCCTGCGTTCCCGTTCCTGCGTCCTGCGTTCCCGTTCCAGCGTGCTGCGTTCCGTTCAGCGTGCTGCGTTCCGTTCAGCGTGCTGCGTTCCGTTCCTGCGTCCTGCGTTCCGTTCCTGCGTCCTGCGTTCCGTTCCTCGTCCTGCGTTCCCGTTCCTGCGTCCTGCGTTCCGTTCCTGCGTCCTGCGTTCCGTTCCTCGTCCTGCGTTCCGTTCCTGCGTCCTGCGTTCCGTTCCTGCGTCCTGCGTTCCCGTTCCAGCGTGCTGCGTTCCGTTCCTGCGTCCTGCGTTCCCGTTCCTGCGTCCTGCGTTCCGTTCCAGCGTGCTGCGTTCCGTTCCTCGTCCTGCGTTCCGTTCCTCGTCCTGCGTTCCCGTTCCTGCGTCCTGCGTTCCGTTCCTCGTCCTGCGTTCCGTTCCTCGTCCTGCGTTCCGTTCCTCGTCCTGCGTTCCGTTCCAGCGTGCTGCGTTCCGTTCCTGCGTGCTGCGTACCCGTTCCTCGTCCTGCGTTCCCGTTCCAGCGTCCTGCGTTCCCGTTCCAGCGTCCTGCGTTCCGTTCCAGCGTGCTGCGTTCCCGTTCCTGCGTTCCCGTTCCTGCGTTCCCGTTCCTGCGTCCTGCGTTCCGTTCCAGCGTCCTGCGTTCCCGTTCCTGCGTCCTGCGTTCCCGTTCCAGCGTCCTGCGTTCCCGTTCCAGCGTCCTGCGTTCCCGTTCCAGCGTCCTGCGTTCCCGTTCCAGCGTGCTGCGTTCCCGTTGCTGCGTCCTGCGTTCCCGTTCCAGCGTCCTGCCTTCCCGTTCCAGCGTGCTGCGTTCCCGTTCCTGCGTCCTGCGTTCCCGTTCCTGCGTCCTGCGTTCCCGTTCCTGCGTCCTGCGTTCCGTTCCTGTCCTGCGTTCCCGTTCCTGCGTCCTGCGTTCCGTTCCTGCGTCCTGCGTTCCGTTCCTGCGTCCTGCGTTCCCGTTCCTGCGTCCTGCGTTCCCGTTCCAGCGTGCTGCGTTCCCGTTCCTGCGTCCTGCGTACCCGTTCCTGCGTCCTGCGTTCCCGTTCCAGCGTCCTGCGTTCCCGTTCCAGCGTCCTGCGTTCCCGTTCCAGCGTGCTGCGTTCCCGTTCCTGCGTTCCCGTTCCTGCGTCCTGCGTTCCGTTCCAGCGTCCTGCGTTCCCGTTCCTGCGTCCTGCGTTCCCGTTCCTCGTCCTGCGTTCCCGTTCCAGCGTCCTGCGTTCCCGTTCCAGCGTCCTGCGTTCCCGTTCCAGCGTCCTGCGTTCCCGTTCCAGCGTCCTGCGTTCCCGTTCCAGCGTGCTGCGTTCCCGTTGCTGCGTCCTGCGTTCCCGTTCCAGCGTCCTGCCTTCCCGTTCCAGCGTGCTGCGTTCCCGTTGCTGCGTCCTGCGTTCCCGTTCCTGCGTCCTGCGTTCCCGTTCCTGCGTCCTGCGTTCCCGTTCCAGCGTCCTGCGTTCCCTTTCCTGCGTCCTGCGTTCCCGTTCCTGCGTTCCCGTTCCTGCGTTCCCGTTCCAGCGTGCTGCGTTCCCGTTGCTGCGTCCTGCGTTCCCGTTGCTGCGTCCTGCGTTCCCGTTCCAGCGTTCCCGTTCCTGCGTCCTGCGTTCCCGTTCCTGCGTTCCCGTTCCTGCGTCCTGTATTCCCGTTGCTGCGTCCTGTGTTCCCGTTGCTGCGTCCTGCGTTCCCGTTGCTGCGTCCTGCGTTCCCGTTCCAGCGTCCTGTATTCCCGTTCCTGCGTCCTGTGTTCCCGTTCCTGCGTCCTGCGTTCCCGTTGCTGCGTCCTGCGTTCCCGTTCCTGCGTTCCCGTTCCAGCGTCCTGCGTTCCCGTTCCAGCGTGCTGCGTTCCTGTTCCAGCGTCCTGCGTTCCCGTTCCTGCGTCCTGCGTTCCCGTTCCAGCGTGCTGCGTTCCGTTCCTGTCCTGCGTTCCCGTTCCAGCGTGCTGCGTTCCGTTCAGCGTGCTGCGTTCCGTTCAGCGTGCTGCGTTCCGTTCCTGCGTCCTGCGTTCCGTTCCTCGTCCTGCGTTCCGTTCCTGCGTCCTGCGTTCCGTTCCTCGTCCTGCGTTCCGTTCCTGCGTCCTGCGTTCCG
>JABXJD010000382.1:55000-67500 GCA_013375575.1 Percina caprodes
TAGACATATATACTAGCTTCATGTACTTAGACATATATACTAGCTTCATGTACTTAGACATGTATAATAGCTTAATGTACTTAGACATATATACTAGCTTCCTGGACTTAGACATATATACTACCTTCATGTACTTAGACATGTATACTACCTTCATGTACTTAGACATGTATACTACCTTCATGTACTTAGACATGTATACTACCTTCATGTACTTAGACATGTATACTACCTTCATGTACTTAGACATGTATACTACCTTCATGTACTTAGACATGTATACTACCTTCATGTACTTAGACATGTATACTACCTTCATGTACTTAGACATATATACTAGCTTCATGTACTTAGACATGTATACTAGCTTCATGTACTTAGACATGTATACTACATTCATGTACTTAGACATGTATACTAGCTTCATGTACTTAGACATATATACTACCTTCATGTACTTAGACATGTATACTACCTTCATGTACTTAGACATATATACTACCTTCATGTACTTAGACATATATACTACCTTCATGTACTTAGACATGTATACTACCTTCATGTACTTAGACATGTATACTACCTTCATGTACTTAGACATATATACTACCTTCATGTACTTAGACATATATACTACCTTCATGTACTTAGACATATATACTACCTTCATGTACTTAGACATGTATACTACCTTCATGTACTTAGACATATATACTACCTTCATGTACTTAGACATGTATACTACCTTCATGTACTTAGACATGTATACTACCTTCATGTACTTAGACATATATACTACCTTCATGTACTTAGACATGTATACTAGCTTCCTGGACTTAGACATATATACTACCTTCATGTAATTAGACATGTATACTACCTTCATGTACTTAGACATATATACTACCTTCATGTACTTAGACATATATACTACCTTCATGTACTTAGACATATATACTACCTTCATGTACTTAGACATGTATACTACCTTCATGTACTTAGACATATATACTACCTTCATGTACTTAGACATATATACTACCTTCATGTAATTAGACATGTATACTACCTTCATGTACTTAGACATATATACTACCTTCATGTACTTAGACATATATACTAGCTTCATGTACTTAGACATGTATACTACCTTCATGTACTTAGACATGTATACTACCTTCATGTACTTAGACATGTATACTACCTTCATGTACTTAGACATGTATACTACCTTCATGTACTTAGACATATATACTACCTTCATATACTTAGACATATATACTAGCTTCATGTATTTAGACATGTATACTACCTTCATGTACTTAGACATGTATACTACCTTCATGTACTTAGACATATATACTACCTTCATGTACTTAGACATATATACTACCTTCATGTACTTAGACATATATACTAGCTTCATGTACTTAGACATGTATAATAGCTTCATGTACTTAGACATGTATACTAGCTTCCTGGACTTAGACATATATACTACCTTCATGTACTTAGACATGTATACTACCTTCATGTACTTAGACATGTATACTACCTTCATGTACTTAGACATGTATACTACCTTCATGTACTTAGACATATATACTACCTTCATATACTTAGACATATATACTAGCTTCATGTACTTAGACATATATACTACCTTCATGTACTTAGACATGTATACTACCTTCATGTACTTAGACATATATACTAGCTTCATGTACTTAGACATATATACTACCTTCATGTACTTAGACATATATACTAGCTTCATGTACTTAGACATATATACTAGCTTCATGTACTTAGACATGTATAATAGCTTCATGTACTTAGACATGTATACTAGCTTCCTGGACTTAGACATATATACTACCTTCATGTACTTAGACATGTATACTACCTTCATGTACTTAGACATGTATACTACCTTCATGTACTTAGACATGTATACTACCTTCATGTACTTAGACATGTATACTACCTTCATGTACTTAGACATGTATACTACCTTCATGTACTTAGACATGTATACTACCTTCATGTACTTAGACATGTATACTACCTTCATGTACTTAGACATATATACTAGCTTCATGTACTTAGACATGTATACTAGCTTCATGTACTTAGACATGTATACTACCTTCATGTACTTAGACATGTATACTAGCTTCATGTACTTAGACATGTATACTACCTTCATGTACTTAGACATGTATACTACCTTCATGTACTTAGACATATATACTACCTTCATGTACTTAGACATATATACTACCTTCATGTACTTAGACATATATACTAGCTTCATGTACTTAGACATGTATAATAGCTTCATGTACTTAGACATGTATACTAGCTTCCTGGACTTAGACATATATACTACCTTCATGTACTTAGACATGTATACTACCTTCATGTACTTAGACATATATACTACCTTCATGTACTTAGACATATATACTACCTTCATGTACTTAGACATATATACTAGCTTCATGTACTTAGACATGTATAATAGCTTCATGTACTTAGACATGTATACTAGCTTCCTGGACTTAGACATATATACTACCTTCATGTACTTAGACATGTATACTACCTTCATGTACTTAGACATGTATACTACCTTCATGTACTTAGACATGTATACTACCTTCATGTACTTAGACATATATACTACCTTCATATACTTAGACATATATACTAGCTTCATGTACTTAGACATATATACTACCTTCATGTACTTAGACATGTATACTACCTTCATGTACTTAGACATATATACTAGCTTCATGTACTTAGACATATATACTACCTTCATGTACTTAGACATATATACTAGCTTCATGTACTTAGACATATATACTAGCTTCATGTACTTAGACATGTATAATAGCTTCATGTACTTAGACATGTATACTAGCTTCCTGGACTTAGACATATATACTACCTTCATGTACTTAGACATGTATACTACCTTCATGTACTTAGACATGTATACTACCTTCATGTACTTAGACATGTATACTACCTTCATGTACTTAGACATGTATACTACCTTCATGTACTTAGACATGTATACTACCTTCATGTACTTAGACATATATACTAGCTTCATGTACTTAGACATGTATACTAGCTTCATGTACTTAGACATGTATACTACCTTCATGTACTTAGACATGTATACTACCTTCATGTACTTAGACATGTATACTACCTTCATGTACTTAGACATGTATACTACCTTCATGTACTTAGACATGTATACTACCTTCAAGTACTTAGACATGTATACTACCTTCATGTACTTAGACATGTATACTACCTTCATGTACTTAGACATGTATACTACCTTCATGTACTTAGACATATATACTACCTTCATGTACTTAGACATGTATACTACCTTCATGTACTTAGACATGTATACTACCTTCATGTACTTAGACATGTATACTACCTTCCTGGACTTAGACATGTATACTACCTTCATGTACTTAGACATGTATACTACCTTCATGTACTTAGACATGTATACTACCTTCCTGGACTTAGACATGTATACTACCTTCATGTACTTAGACATGTATACTACCTTCATGTACTTAGACATGTATACTACCTTCATGTACTTAGACATGTATACTACCTTCATGTACTTAGACATGTATACTACCTTCATGTACTTAGACATGTATACTACCTTCATGTACTTAGACATGTATACTACCTTCATGTACTTAGACATATATACTACCTTCATGTACTTAGACATGTATACTACCTTCATGTACTTAGACATATATACTACCTTCATGTACTTAGACATGTATACTACCTTCATGTACTTAGACATGTATACTACCTTCCTGGACTTAGACATGTATACTACCTTCATGTACTTAGACATGTATACTACCTTCATGTACTTAGACATGTATACTACCTTCATGGACTTAGACATGTATACTACCTTCATGTACTTAGACATGTATACTACCTTCATGTACTTAGACATATATACTACCTTCATGTACTTAGACATATATATTAGCTTCCTGGACTTAGACATATATACTAGCTTCATGTACTTATACATGTATACTAACTTCATGTACTTAGACATATATACTAGCTTTATGTACTTAGACATACATACTAGCTTCATGTACTTATACTTGTATACTAGCTTCATGTACTTAGACATATATACTAGCTTTATGTACTTATACATGTATACTAGCTTCCTGCACTTAGACATATATACTACCTTCATGTACTTATACATGTATACTAGCTTCATGTACTTAGACATATATACTAGCTTCATGTACTTATACATGTATACTAGCTTCCTGCACTTAGACATATATACTAGCTTCATGTACTTATACATGTATACTAGCTTCATGTACTTATACATGTATACTACCTTCATGTACTTATACATATATACTACCTTCATGTACTTAGACATATATACTACCTTCCTGGACTTAGACATATATATTACCTTCATGTACTTATACATATATACTAGCTTCATGTACTTAGATATATATACTAGCTTCATGTACTTATACATATATACTACCTTCATGTACTTATACATATACTAGCTTCCTGGACTTAGACATATAAACTACCTTCATGTACTTATACATGTATACTAGCTTCATGTTCTTAGATATATATACTAGCTTCATGTACTTAGACATATATACTACCTTCATGTACTTAGACATATATACTAGCTTCCTGGACTTAGACATATATACTACCTTCCTGTACTTATACATGTATACTAGCTTCATGTTCTTAGATATATATACTAGCTTCATGTACTTAGACATATATGCTACCTTCATGTACTTAGACATATATACTAGCTTCATGTACTTATACATATATACTAGCTTCCTGGACTTAGACATATATACTACCTTCATGTACTTATACATGTATACTAGCTTCATGTTCTTAGATATATATACTAGCTTCATGTACTTAGACATATATACTACCTTCATGTACTTAGACATATATACTAGCTTCCTGGACTTAGACATATATACTACCTTCCTGTACTTATACATATATACTAGCTTCATGTTCTTAGATATATATATATACTAGCTTCATGTACTTATACATATATACTACCTTTATGTACTTAGACATATATACTAGCTTCCTGGACTTAGACATATATACTACCTTCATGTACTTATTCATATATACTAGCTTCATGTACTTAGATATATATACTAGCTTCATGTACTTATACATATATACTACCTTCATGTACTTATACATGTATACTAGCTTCCTGGACTTAGACATGTATACTACCTTCATGTACTTATACATGTATACTAGCTTCCTGTACTTATACATATATACTACCTTCCTGTACTTATACATGTATACTAGCTTCATGTTCTTAGATATATATACTAGCTTCATGTACTTAGACATATATACTACCTTCATGTACTTAGACATATATATTAGCTTCCTGGACTTAGACATATATACTAGCTTCATGTACTTAGACATATATACTAGCTTCCTGTACTTAGACATATATACTACCTTCATGTACTTAGACTTATATACTACCTTCATGTACTTAGATATATATACTAGCTTCATGTACTTAGACATATATACTAGCTTCATGTACTTAGACATATTTACTAGCTTCATGTACTTAGACATATATACTAGCTTCCTGTACTTAGACATATATACTACCTTCATGTACTTAGACTTATATACTACCTTCATGTACTTAGATATATATACTAGCTTCCTGTACTTAGACATATATACTACCTTCATGTACTTAGACATATATACTACCTTCATGTACTTAGACATATATACTACCTTCATGTACTTAGACATATATACTACCTTCATGTACTTAGACATATATACTACCTTCATGTACTTATATATATATACTACCTTCATGTACTTAGACATATTTACTACCTTCATGTACTTAGACATATATACTAGCTTCCTGGACTTAGACATATATACTAGCTTCATGTACTTATACTTGTATACTAGCTTCATGTACTTAGACATATATACTAGCTTCATGCACTTAGACATATATACTACCTTCATGTAGTTATACATATATACTAGCTTCATGTACTTAGACATATACTAGCTTCATGTACTTAGACATATATACTAGCTTCATGTACTTATACATGTATACTAGCTTCATGTACTTAGACATGTATACTAGCTTCATGTACTTAACATATATACTAGCTTCATGTACTTATACATGTATACTAGCTTCCTGGACTTAGACATATATACTACCTTCATGTACTTAGACATATATACTAGCTTCATGTACTTACACATATATACTACCTTCATGTAGTTATACATATATACTAGCTTCATGTACTTAGACATATACTAGCTTCATGTACTTAGACATATATACTACCTTCATGTACTTAGACATATATACTAGCTTCATGTACTTACACATATATACTACCTTCATGTACTTACACATATATACTACCTTCATGTACTTATACATATATACTACCTTCATGTAGTTATACATATATACTAGCTTCATGTAGTTATACATATATACTAGCTTCATGTACTTAGACATATATACTAGCTTCATGTACTTACACATATATACTAGCTTCATGTACTTACACATATTTACTACCTTCATGTAGTTATACTTATATACCAGCTTCATGTAGTTATACTTATATACTAGCTTCATGTACTTAGACATATATACTAGCTTCATGTACTTACACATATATACTACCTTCATGTACTTACACATATATACTACCTTCATGTACTTATACATATATACTACCTTCATGTACTTAGACATATATACTAGCTTCATGTAGTTATACATATATACTAGCTTCATGTAGTTATACATATATACTAGCTTCATGTACTTAGACATATATACTAGCTTCCTGTACTTAGACATATATACTACCTTCATGTACTTAGACATATATACTACCTTCATGTACTTAGACATATATACTACCTTCATGTACTTAGACATATATACTACCTTCATGTACTTAGACATATATACTAGCTTCATGTACTTACACATATATACTACCTTCATGTACTTACACATATATACTACCTTCATGTACTTAGACATATATACTACCTTCATGTAGTTATACATATATACTAGCTTCATGTAGTTATACATATATACTAGCTTCATGTACTTAGACATATATACTAGCTTCATGTACTTACACATATTTACTACCTTCATGTAGTTATACTTATATACCAGCTTCATGTAGTTATACTTATATATACTAGCTTTATTTATTGAACGTGTCTCTGAGCTGGTAGTCGGGATACTTTTTACGTGAGTATTTCCTGTGTTATTGCCGCTGCGTTACTGTTTGTTTTGATTCAAGAACAACAATAAATACTTATAGTTAGTAAGTTACTGTCATCTTATTTCTGTGTCATGCCAAACATTTCCTCCAAGTATGTGTGTATACTGTATATACAGTGTATATTCATAGAGAGAGTAAAGCTGTATATACAGTGTATATTCATAGAGATATGAATGATATGATATCAACAGGTTTCCATGGTTTCATTAACAGCTCCCGTGTGTGGCTCACGGGGGTAAAGGTGAGCTGGACTTTGAGTAATGGTGATATTACAGATGTATTTTATTTCTTCTCATTGGTAAAATTATTAAAATGGGAGAATTTGTTAAAAGGGATAAAATGATCAGTTGAAAGTGTTGTTTTTGTTACACGGGCACCGCCATGTTGGAATTCCACAATCTACTACGTCACTGGCATGGTCAGCTACTCCGTGGCTACTAGCACTAGCAGCGCAGCCATAGCAACGGCATACAAAGAGTCAGAGGCTAGCGGAAATGGCTGAGGAAACGGGACCCAAGAAGTCTGGGGGGGGGGAGAACGGCATAGGGCTAAGGCGGGGGCGGAGGATGGGTGTCAAACTGTTTTGCCCCTGGCTGCAGTAATGAATTGTATAGGGCTAAGGTGGTGGGGGGGGGGGGGCTAAGAAACTAGTGGCTAGCTGACTTAAAACTGGCTAGCCCAGGGTTAGGAGTTAGCTCAGGGCAGACCGATAGACCAAGGGACTGAAACATGAGGCCTTCAGGGTCCAGTACAGGGCAGACCGATAGACCAAGGCACTGAAACCCGAGGCCTTCAGGGTCCAGTACTGGGCAGACCGATGGACCAACAGACTGAAACCTGAGGCCTTCAAGTTCCAGTACAGGGCAGACCAATAGACCAAGGGACTGAAACCTGAGGCCTTCAATCTCCAGTACAGGGCAGACCAATGGGCCAAGGGACTGAAACCTGAGGCCTTCAGGTTCCAGTACAGGGCAAACCGATGGGCCAAGGGACTGAAACCTGAGGCCTTCAGGGTCCAGTACAGGGCAGACCGATGGACCAAGGGACTGAAACCTGAGGCCTTCAGGTTCCAGTACAGGGCAGACTGATAGACCAAGGGACTGAAACCTGAGGCCTTCAGGTTTCAGTACAGGGCAAACCGATGGGCTAAGGGACTGAAACCTGATGCCTTCAGGGTCCAGTACAGGGCAGACCGATGGACCAAGGGACTGAAACCTGAGGCCTTCAGGTTCCAGTACAGGGCAGACCGATAGACCAAGGGACTGAAACCTGAGGCCTTCAGGCTCCAGTACAGGGCAGACCGATAGACCAAGGCACTGAAACCCGAGGCCTTCAGGGTCCAGTACAGGGCAGACCGATGGACCAACAGACTGAAACCTGAGGCCTTCAAGCTCCAGTACAGGGCAGACCGATAGACCAAGGGACTGAAACCTGAGGCCTTCAGGGTCCAGTACAGGGCAGACCGATGGGCCAAGGGACTGAAACCTGAGGCCTTCAGGTTCCAGTACAGGGCAAACCGATGGGCCAAGGGACTGAAACCTGAGGCCTGACGTGAAAACTTGAGGCCTTCAGGCTCCAGTACAGGGCAGACCGATAGACCAAGGGACTGAAACCTGAGGCCTTCAGGGTCCAGTACAGGGCAGACCGATGGACCAAGGGACTGAAACCTGAGGCCTTCAGGTTCCAGTACAGGGCAGACTGATAGACCAAGGGACTGAAACCTGAGGCCTTCAGGGTCCAGTACAGGACAGACCTATAGACCAAGGCACTGAAACCTGAGGCCTTCAGGGTCCAGTACAGGGCAGACCGATGGACCAACAGACTGAAACCTGAGGCCTTCAAGCTCCAGTACAGGGCAGACCGATAGACCAAGGGACTGAAACCTGAGGCCTTCAGGGTCCAGTACAGGGCAGACTGATGGACCAAGGGACTGAAACCTGAGGCCTTCAGGTTCCAGTACAGGGCAGACCGATAGACCAACAGACTGAAACCTGAGGCCTTCAGGCTCCAGTACAGGGCAGACCGATAGACCAACAGACTGAAACCTGAGGCCTTCAAGCTCCAGTACAGGGCAGACCGATAGACCAAGGGACTGAAACCTGAGGCCTTCAGGGTCCAGTACAGGCTAGACTGATGGACCAAGGGACTGAAACCTGAGGCCTTCAGGTTCCAGTACAGGGCAGACCGATAGACCAACAGACTGAAACCTGAGGCCTTCAGGCTCCAGTACAGGGCAGACCGATAGACCATCAGACTGAAACTTGAGGCCTTCAGGCTCCAGTACAGGGCAGACCGATAAACCACCGGCAGGTAACACCAGCGATGCTACCTGCCACAGAGACAGGGTGCTGAAACGCTCACGGCAGAGGACAGAGAGGTAGCTATGGTTACCTGTTATCAGCATATTATCAGAGGACAGAGAGGTAGCTATGGTTACCTGTTATCAATATTGTCAGCGTTCGAATACTAACAAACGCAATATTTGTGTTGCTTAAAAAAAGCTTTGTTGATTTGTTTAATTTTAATTTTTTGTGTAATTTTATTTTTAATTATCATAACCAACAAGTTATCAATGTTTATTTTTTCAGCAAATGAACTAATGATTGTTCCTCTCTTCAACAGCTGTGCAGGACGGACACTCTGGGCTCGCCGAAGCCCAAATCACTGTCGTTACAGGAACCAAAGGAGAAGATTTCACATTTATATGTAACTCTTCTTCATCTGGAATCACAACGTTCTTCTGTAAGAATGAATGCAGAGAAGAAGGAGAGATTCTTATTGAAACAAGTGATGTCACAGCTCAGAGCGGCCGATACCGGATAGAATATGAAGAACGTGGACCAGGAGCTCTTGTTTCTGTCAGCATCTCCCAGCTGACCAGGTCTGACTCAGGACGGTACAGGTGTGGATTGTTAGGATCAAGAGTCTTACACTGCGACTTTACAATCATTGTTGTTGATGGTGAGTTTCTACCAAATGAAATCATGAAAATATTCTGCTTGTCTTGTCCTTTAAGCGTGAAACTGCTTTGCATCAAATGTGATGAGATTATGAGTAGATGGGGACATGATGAAGCAGTCAGACGGGTCGAACCGGACAACTTCCTGTCTACAGCTCCGTGCACACTGAGTCCTAAATCTATGACAGAAATCTGGTGTCAATCACATCTCCACACTGCCTCTGAAACTGTCGTCTGGCATCAAAATAGTGAATCAGGTTCAATTAACTGTGTTTTTCCATCCATAGCAAACCATGTGGCTACTGCCAGACTCAGGATCAGTGAGCTCCCATCTCTTGGGGGCTTCTTTTTAATCTGCCTAAACATTGATTGTTCATCTTTTTCAGCCCTGCTAACAGGAAGTACTCCAACAACCTTCAACAAGACATTTGGAGATAATCTTCTAGTTGCCTGCTTCTTTCCTTACTCTGGAAGCAGGTTGTACGTCTGTAAGGATAAATGTGAAGACAAAGACATTCTCGTTGAAACAACCGACATCAGCGCTCAGAGAGACAGATACAGCATTGAATATGTAAGAGGATCTCCATCTGGAGGATCTGTAAATGTGAACATCTCCCAGCTGACCAGGTCTGATTCAGGACTCTACAGGTGTGGTCTAGAGACAACTTTGTCTCCGGGTGATTCCAGGGAGTTCAGGATCGTTGTAGACGGTGAGATTCATGGTGAGAATGAAAATAATTATTCATGTCTCTGAAGGTCTGAAGAAAGTTTCACTTCCAGCTGATCCAGTTTGAACGTGTGAACCCAACAAAGCAACAGTTCAGCAGACACACACATGAATATCACATCTCTCTCAGCACAAATTCTTTGTATCAGCATGTTGTTGTTGTTGTTGTTGTTGTTGTTGTTGTTGTTCACAGCTCGGACCACAACTGGACCAATCACGACTCTGCCGGACACTGAGACACCAAAACCTGGAGGTACATGTACACACTGAGACACCACCACCCAGAGGTACATGTACACACTGAGACACCACCACCCAGAGGTACATGTACACACTAAAAGTCCTGTCTTGTTTGACACCCCCGTACCTGCCTCCCTAACAAGAGTTTCATACTATTACATATGCAACGTTGGAATAGAAGTATGTAAAGTGTCTGCAGGGAGCTCATTAACCTGAGTCCAGTACTCTACATGTTGGTGTGTATTTGTCCTCTAACAGCTGCAGTTGCGCTGCTGTACGGGGGTCTGGCTCTGCTGGGCTTGGTCCTGGTCTCTCTATCTGTGTTGATCTTCTGCAGGAGGAGGATGTCTAAAGCCAAAGGTGAGGCAACAGGAAACAGACGCAGCCCGGCAACAGCCACGCAACGGCCACTTCCCTTTTCTCACTCAACGCCTTCAGCTGTTCATGACAAGACACTTTAACAGAGACACCCACAACATGTCCCCCATTCATGGTTCTAGAGTAGAGCCCCCCCCCCCTTCACATGTGTAATGAAGACTAGGCACTGAGACTAGATGACTTGTCTCCAACCTGTTGAACTTTAGAGGAAGCTACATCTTAACCCTTTAGTTATTCTGGATTCTTCCATGGGATCATCTGTCCCAGAACCAACCAGGAAGCAGCAACCCAGCTGACAGGGGCATGGAGGGACGTGGGACGGGGGGGTCTTCTCTGTTGGATAAAGTGGACACCGTCCACACCCAAGAGGTTTCCTCCCCAGCACCAACCAGGAAGCAGCAACCCAGCTTATAGGGCATGGAGGGACATCTGGGGGTCTTCTGTTGGTGTAAAGTCTGTGTGCGATGTTTCATGTCATTTTCTCATGTCTATTGTGTTTTTCAGCCGTTCCCATGGAAACCGAGCATGCCGTCTCAGAGGTGAGTTTGAGAAGATCTGAGCGCTTGGAGCATCACCGGTTTGGGATCATAATGAAATCTAAAGTGCTCCTGTCCTGTAGACCCACCACGTGTACGAGGACTTCAGAGAGGACGGACAGAGACGGTGTCCTCCTCTAGAAATGTCTTCAGTCCACTCTACCACCAAATCCTCCAGACCCAGCGGGGCT
>JABXJD010000382.1:80000-110000 GCA_013375575.1 Percina caprodes
ACCATCTTCTGTCTTCGATGAAGCCTCATCAGTAATAATCATGTGTACAGGTACATCTCTCAGTGAAAGGAAACGAGTGAAAGTCACCTCCATGTTCACGCCGTCAGAGTTTCCTCCGGTGGTCAAACCTGTGAAGATAACAAAATATTGTTTTTATTATAATGAGGAATTATAGATGAAGATGAGGTTAGAAGGTCCCTCACACAGCTAATGAGAACCACACCTCACACAGACTAAACAGTCTCACACACAGACTAAACCAAATCTTCCTGCAACAACCATCCATCCACTAGCTGTTGACCCCAGCGGTAGACTGAAGAATGCTTTCAGCACCTTGTTGGATCAATGCCACGTAGAGTTAAGGCAGTTCTGAAGGTGAAAGGGGGTCAAACACAGTATTAGTATGGTGTTCCTAATAATCCTTTAGGTGAGTGTAGTCACCTTCTCGCTATGAGTCTGAGATCCAGAGATTGTTTATCAGATATTCCCGATATTACATCATCAGATGGTAATATCAGAACTGACCCTGTTGAAATAAATTAATCCTTTCAGACATTTTATTCCCCTCTGTATGTATCTGAGGTCACGGTGGATAAATCCCACTGTGACGGCTGGTTGAACCAGCTTGATTTGCCTCAGTTATCAGCAGAGGAATCAGCTGACTTGGATGAATTAATTTCTATTGAAGAATTAAGACTGGCATTACAGAATATGTCAAACGGAACATGAGGGCAACATGAGGGCAACATGAGGACAACATGAGGACAACACGAAGACAACACGAGGACAACATGAGTGCAACATAAGGACAACATGAGGACAACACGAAGACAACATGAAGACAACATGAAGACAACATGAGGAAAACATAAGGACAACATGAGGGCAACATAAGGACAACATGAGGACAACATGAGGACAACATGAGGGCAACATGAGGACAACATGAGGACAACATGAGGGCAACATAAGGACAACATAAGGACAACATGAGGGCAACATGAGGGCAACATGAGGGCAACATAAGGACAACATGAGGACAACACGAAGACAACATGAAGACAACATGAAGACAACATGAGGAAAACATAAGGACAACTTGAGGACAACATGAGGACAACATGAGGGCAACATGAGGGCAACATAAGGACAACATGAGGACAACATGAGGGCAACATGAAGACAACATGAGGACAAAATAAGGACAACATGAGGACAACATGAGGACAACATGAAGATAACATGAGGACAACATGAGGACAACGTGAGGGCAACATAAGGACAACATGAGGACAACATGAGGACAACATGAGGAAGACATGAGGAAGACATGAGGATGACATGAGGGCGACATGGGGACAACATGAGGACAACACAAAGACAACATGAGGACAACTTGAGGACAACATGAGGGCAACATAAGGACAACATGAGGACAACATGAGGACAACATGAAGACAACATGAGGACAACATGAGGAAGACATGGGGAAGACATGAGGATGACATGAGGGCGACATGGGGACAACATGAGGACAACATGAGGACAACATGAGGAAGACATGGGGAAGACATGAGGATGACATGAGGGCGACATGGGGACAACATGAGGACAACATGAGGACAACATGAGGGCGACATGAGGGCGACATGAGGACAACATGAGGGCGACATGAGGACAACATGAGGGCGACATGAAGACACCATGAGGACACCATGACGACGACATGAGGACAACATGAGGACAACACGAGGGTTCACCAGGTTACTGTTCATGAATGTTGTGTAACTCAGGTGTGTGACGTCTGCTTTGAACAGAGAAATACAGAACAGAAGAAAAACATGAATTGTTGAAGTGGTAAAAAGCAGGACCTGAGGAATGGGAAGTGTTTTGATGCTGAGTTGATCCTACGGTCTCAGCGGGGGGGTTGCACTTCCTCTGAATACAGAAGATGGTCAGCGCCAGCACAGAGGGGACGACGGCAATGAGAACCGGCAGGACCACATACAGCAGCCAACCTGTGTCAAGAGAAATCACTTTTACGGATGTTTCCCAGTTCATGATGACTTCACATTTAGGTCACGAGGTCCCCGTTCGTGTGCTTAAGCTCATGGGTAACATAGTATTTATTCATTCCACCTAGCTGATGGAGAAAAAACATTTTGACAAAGAGAAAAACCTTTTAGTCTTTGCTGCGTGCTGGAAGGACAATTAGATATTAAAGCTGCAAGCAGCGCTGGACGGGCCCTCGCGTCTCTGCATGCTTTGGGATTAGCAAATCATCACCATTAAAAAAGGAACTCCCTGCTGAGTTCAATGACACCTCACACAAGACTCTACCTTAAATGGTTAACCAGTTATGAAAGGGGTGTGGCCTGCGTGAGTGGGCGTGGTTAAATAATAGGGGCCGGCTCAGTATCACAAGTAGACCACACATTCTAAGTTTGTCATATAAGGCTGATTTCCTGTTGCCAGTTGTTGGCGCTAATACCAAAAGTCCATATTAATCTGTAGATGTCCTCATATATCATATATGTGTCCTATATGTCCTCATATATAGGTCCTATATGTCCTCATATATCATATATATGTCCTGTATGTCCTCATATATCATATATTATATTTATGTCCTATATGTCTTCATATATCATGCATGCTTCAGTTCCCGTTGCCATGTCTCCGTGAGCAACATGAAGTCCATGCCCTTGGAAGAAAACAAATCACAGAGCAACAGAGACTTGTTAGCAATTGAACGGGCATTTATTAGACCCATCCTGAGCGGTGCAGGAGCAGCTGAAGCAGGGAAAGAGGCTCGCAGCAGCGGCCTCATATGCGCAAAACACACACCGCAACCAGCGGTAGGTTTTCTCCAGGGCACCGTGACCAGAGCCCTGGGGACAGCGGGGAAGACGAAACAAAGACAGGAAGGTCTGGAGTCACAGTCAAAGACCCCCAGCTTCAGGAGTTTTTTTCCGATGAACCTGCCAACCTGCCCTTTTTCCTCGCTTTCTCTGCCGTTTATTCTTAGGTCGTATCAGGCCCTCTCCATGTCGCATACCAGTTGCAGGTGGACATACAAACGGGGCTGCAAACTCACCTGTACCACACCAGGTACATCCGTCACCGCACTCCCCCATGGAGGATCGGATCAGCAGCATTGTTTGGCGATCGTACACCCACGCCGTTGACACAATATTTGTTGACAAACTCAGTAGCAATAAAGCGCAGGAAACAAACAAAATGAGACGAGACGAGCAACCAGCCGCAGCGGCGAAGCCAAACACAGGCGCCATTGCGCTGACGTCACCGCAGAGAGAGACAAAACAGGTACCTCTGGGTGGTGGTGTCTCAGTGTGTACATGTACATCTGGGTGATGGTGTCTCAGAGAAACTCAATACAGTCGGGACACCTAGTCTTACCCCTAGCCCAGACCACAGTGTGATGCCCGTTGGCCACCAGACCACAATCAGAGATTCAGGCCAAGACTCTGGTCGAGACTATACTCAAGTGGCAAATTTGTAGTGATCATTTTAGACCAGACGACATTCAAAAACCCTGCAATCTAAAGGACCACAAGTCACTGACAACGAATGCGGTTTCATCCGTTTCCACATGCACCAACAGCTACTGATGAACAGGTAATAACTTCTGGTAGGCTACTCTAGCTAATAAAGCTATCCCTTTACATAAGCCCAGCCATAGCCTAGCTGCTACTGATAGATTGAGACTGACAATGTTAGTGGAGATAGCGTTACAGGTCAATGCATTGTGGAGAGGGACAACGCTAGGTAACAGTATAGCTACGCTCTTGGTAGATACCTGGCTGGGCTAACCACTAGCCTAGCACCATCAAACTCTGCAACTGGAAGGACTGGATTGAAAGTGCTGAAAATGGTTTCCGCTGATAAAAACACACTGGCTAACTGGGAAATGAGGTCTTATGTCCAAAAGTCTGAATCACCCCTTTAAAAACATCTTGAGAAAACCGTCTCATCAACTTAAAATCCTGAATCGAATGGTGAGCTGAGTATGTCGTTTCATCCCCATAGTCCTGAATCTAAATGTAAAAGCTGTTTGAGTCCCGGGTTAAAACTCACCTGGACCGTAGCACTCACCTGGACCCTGGACCGTACCACTCACCTGGACTGTACCATTCACCTGGAACATAGCACTCACCTGTACCCTGGACCGTAGCACTCACCTGGACCATAGCACTCACCTGGACTGTAGCAAATGAACGCTCTCTCCATGTCACAAGGCAAGCCCTCCCAGGCTCCTGATTGGCTGAAGTCTGCAGCCACACAGGTCTGGTTCCCGTTCTTGTTATCAGGTGGTCCGGTCTTCCAGAAGCTGAATGAGGAATTACTTCCATCAGACCATTTCCAGGAGTCCCTGAAGAGGCCAATCCAGTAAAAATTTTTTCCACCTTGCATCCCATGTATCTTCTGGTTCTCTGTCATGTCCCTTACACTGGCCAGGTCTGTGTGGTGGTCTCTACAGTAGCTCTGGGCCCTAGTCCATGTCATAGGGGAGGGGCCGAGGACAAAAGTCACATTTGAGCCTGAAAATGGAGCAGAGAGAAGTGTAGAGGCAGCAGAACATCAGACCTCCATCCATCCACATCTGGGATTCAAGTCTTTATAATATCTACAATAAATCCACTGAGATATAAAGAACCACATCAATAAACTAACTAACAGTCTCTCCACTTTAATAAGAAATGTCCTCAAATCTATAAATCAAGATTATATTGTTTCATATTGTTTTGATTATACATATATCAGCATATTAATATTTCCTCCGGGTTATTAAACACACATATGTGTTTATATTGTAAGATGTGTGCACGTGAACATGCACGAGTCCAATCTCTATAATATAATATAATATGTCTTCCTCTGCATTGGAGTTCACCCCGGTCGACGAGAGGATTTCCTCCCTACGCGGGGGACTCTGACTGTTGTTTGTGCATATGCACCGAACAGGAGTTCAGAGTACTCTGCCTTCTTGGAGACCTTGAATGGAGTCCTGTTTGGGGATGGAGTCCTGTATTGGGCTCCAGTAGGGGACTTCATAGTTCTGCTGGGGGATTTCAACGCACACGTGGGCAATGATGGAGATACTTGGAGAGGCGTGATTGGGAGGAACGGGTCCCTGATCTAAACCAGAGTGGTTGTTGTTGGACTTCTGTGCTAGTCATGGATTGTCCATCACAAACACCATGTTCGAACATAGGGATGCTCATAAGTGTACGTGGTACCAGAGCACCCAAGGGTGCTCATAAGTGTACTTGGTACCAGAGCACCCTAGGCCAAAGGTCAATGATCAATTTTAAAATTGTTTCATCTGATCTGAGGCCGTATGTTTTGGACACTCAGGTGAAGGCGGGGGGGGAGCTGTCAACTGATTACCATCTGGTGGTGAGTTGGGTCGTAGGGGGAACTCTGGACAGACCTGGTAAGCCCAAATGGGAAGTGCGGGTAAATTGGGAATGTCTGGACAAGGCCCCTGTCCGACAGACTTTAAACTCACACCTCCAGCGGAGCTTTTCGTGCATCCCTGTGGAGACTGGGGGTCCTTGTGGAGTCTGGGGGGTCCTGAGGAGGCTGGGGGCATTGAACCGGAGTGGACAATGTTCAAAGTTTCCATTGCTGAAGCTGCAGCGGGGAGCTGTGGTCTTAGGGTATTAGATGCCTCAAGGGGCGGTAACCCACGAAGAACCTGGTGGACACCGGTGGTCAGGGAAGCCGTCCGACTGAAAAAGGAGTCTTTCCGGGATATGTTGTCCCGGAAGACTCCGGAGGCAGCTGCAAGGTACCGACTGGCCCGAAGGGCTGCAGCCTCTGCTGTGGAAGAGGCAAAGCAGCAGGTGTGGGAGAAGTTCGGAGAAGACATGGAGAAGACATGAAGAAGATCTGGAGAAGACCTGGAGAAGACATGGAGAAGACCTGGAGAAGACCTGGAGAAGGACTTTCTGACGGCACCAAGGTGTTTCTGGAAAACCGTTCACCACCTCAGGAGGGGGAAGAGGGGAACAATCTAAGCTGTGAACAGTAAGGATGGGACATATCGAGGCGTAGTCGCGGTGGGTTGGGGATGAAAACAAAGAGGCAACAAGAAGCAGAGAAGGGAAACTTCACTAGTTAATACTCTCACCTCTGACTTCTGCACAGACTGGAAAACGTCTGCCGTCACAACCCTTGTCGTACCAGAGTCCAGTAGATGGACTAATTGCTGTGCAGACGTTTACATTGTATCCATCGTTTGGTTTTCCCTGCCCCCATCGTCTGAAGTCCGTCTCCCCGGGTTTGTAGAAACTTGGGTCTGACAGGGACCACCTCCAGCTGTCCCCGGACAGTCCTATCCAGGCTCTCTGGTTGAGGGATAAAGAATTAGACTCTGCTGTAGCTTTTTGTTGGGGACCAGATGTTGACCTAATCCTTCCATCTCCTGTCTCGATACCAGTCTGATCCTCTACTACACCTTCATTCTGTTTCCCTCCTTTAAGAACTCCATCAGAGTCTCGACAACATAGATCTCTGCTGTTAAAGAAACTGTTTTGTGATGTTTTAGTTTTGTTTTACTGTCGGCTGAAGATTAAACTCAAACTCTTTAGACTTCTACTACATTTCAAAGATGAATATTGTACCTTTTCATGGTCTACATGTAGTTCTTAGTTCCTCTGGAGGGTTTCATCCCTCCTGTCAGAAAGACTTTGACCTGAAGGAGAAAGGTGAACTCACATAGCTGTTGTTGGAGTAGACCATGTGGTCTAGATCTGCGGTGTTGTTCAGGATCTT
The DNA here is from genome assembly GCA_013375575.1 of Percina caprodes. Classification (NCBI taxonomy): domain Eukaryota; kingdom Metazoa; phylum Chordata; class Actinopteri; order Perciformes; family Percidae; genus Percina; species Percina caprodes. The sequence goes on from JABXJD010000382.1 coordinate 86,802, forward strand.
CATAACCTCCATGTTGTCTACAGAGACCAGGTCTGTGTGTTTCTCTCTGCAGTATCTTTGGGCTTCAGTAAAGTTCTTCCTGTCATACACAAAATAGTACTGACGTCCAGCAGCTGATGAGACAGCACTCAGCCCTGTAGAGACACACACACACACACACACACACACACACGCACACGCAGAGCAGATTTATCATTTTAAATGGACTGTATTTATATAGTGCTTTTCTAGTCTTAACAACTACTCAAAGCGCTTGCTCATCAACTTGGAGGGCCAGGGATCGAACCGCCAACCTTCTGATTGCAACTGCTCTAACACTGAGCCACAGCCGCCTTTTATACTGTATGAATACACAATATTAGATTTCAGTTACACCAGCAGAGCCTGCTTTCAGATTATCAAAATTATATCAAATTTCTTTCTTCAAATAAATGGAAACCAAACTGAAGTAATTATGTTCCTCTAAACTTCTGGGGCTTTATAAGGACGGGTGCCTAAGGATGCTACCCCCTGATTGGATTGAATCTTTCTCGGTCGGTCGAGTCGGTCTAGACCACACTCTATAATTTACAGAGACACAACAATCCCCCCCAAGAGTAAGCCTTTGGTGCGACAGGCAAACCTCCTTTAAACTTACCCTTTTCTACTCCGGAGGCGCCGGGCGGGTGTGTTGATCCACACAAGCCCCCGGCTGAGCGCCGCAGCGTTGGAGTTTAACCCGGTGTACTCATAAGTGTACTTGGTACCAGAGCACCCTAGGGTGCTCATAAGTGAAGCAGATGGGATGAGGATCAGCCCCTCTAAATCTGAGGCCATGGTTCTAAGCAGGAAATCGATGGAGTGCTTTCTTCAGGTAGGGAATGAGGTAGTATATACAGGTAAAAGCCAGTAAATTAGAATATTTTGAAAAACTTGATTTATTTCAGTAATTGCATTCAAAAGGTGTAACTTGTACATTATATTTATTCATTGCACACAGACTGATGCATTCAAATGTTTATTTCATTTAATTTTGATGATTTGAAGTGGCAACAAATGAAAATCCAAAATTCCGTGTGTCACAAAATTAGAATATTGTGTAAAGGTTAAATTTTGAAGACACCTGGTGCCACAAAGTAATCAGCTGATTAACTCAAAACACCTGCAAAGGGCTTTAAATGGTCTCTCAGTCCAGTTCTGAAGCCTACACAAACATGGGGAAGACTTCAGATTTGACAGCTGTCCAAAAGGCGACCATCGACACATTGCACAAGGAGGGAAAGACACAAAGGTTATTGCTGAAGAGGCTGGCTGTTCTCAGAGCTCTGTGTCCAAACACATTAATAGAGAGGCAAAGGGAAGGAAAAACTGTGGTCAGAAAAAGTGTACAAGCGATAGGGATCACCGCGCCTAGTCAAGATTGTGAAAAAAGATTCACAAGGAGTGGACAGCTGCTGGAGTCAGTGCTTCAAGATCCACCACCAAGAGACGCTTGAAAGACATGGGTTTCAACTGCCGCATACCTCGTGTCAAGCCACTGTTGACCAAGAAACAGCGAAAAGCGTCTCACCTGGGCTAAGGAAAAAAGAGCTGGACTGCTGCTGAGTGGTCCAAAGTCATGTTTTCTGACGAAAGCAAATTTTGCATTTCCTTTGGAAATCGAGGTCCCAGAGTCTGGAGGAAGACAGGAGAGGCACAGGATCCACGTTGCCTGAAGTTTAGTGTAAAGTTTCCACCATCAGTGATGGTTTGGGGTGCCATGTCATCTGCTGGTGTCGGTCCACTCTGTTTCCTGAGATCCAGGGTCAACGCAGCCGTCTACCAGCAAGTTTTAGAGCACTTCATGCTTCCTGCTGCTGACCTGCTCTATGGAGATGGAGATTTCAGGTTCCAACAGGACTTGGCGCCTGCACACAGCGCAAAATCTACCCGTGCCTGGTTTACGGACCATGGTATTTCTGTTCTAAATTGGCCAGCCAACTCCCTGACCTTAGCCCCATAGAAAATCTGTGGGGTATTGTGAAAAGGAAGATGCAGAATGCCAGACCCAAAACGCAGAAGAGTTGAAGGCCACTATCAGAGCAACCTGGGCTCTCATAACACCTGAGCAGTGCCAGAAACTCATCGACTCCATGCCACGCCGCATTAATGCAGTAATTGAGGCAAAAGGAGCTCCAACCAAGTATTGAGTATTGTACATGCTCATATTTTTCATTTTCATACTTTTCAGTTGGCCAACATTTCTAAAAACTCCCTTTTTTGTATTAGCCTTAAGTAATATTCTAATTTTGTGACACACGGAATTTTGGATTTTCATTTGTTGCCACTTCAAATCATCAAAATTAAATGAAATAAACATTTGAATGCATCAGTCTGTGTGCAATGAATAAATATAATGTACAAGTTACACCTTTTGAATGCAATTACTGAAATAAATCAAGTTTTTCAAAATATTCTAATTTACTGGCTTTTACCTGTATGTCTAAGTACATGAAGGTAGTATACATGTCTAAGTACATGAAGGTAGTATACATGTCTAAGTACATGAAGGTAGTATACATGTCTAAGTCCAGGAAGCTAGTATATATGTCTAAGTACATGAAGGTAGTATACATGTCTAAGTACATGAAGGTAGTATATATGTCTAAGTACATGAAGGTAGTATATATGTCTAAGTACATGAAGGTAGTATACATGTCTAAGTACATGAAGGTAGTATATATGTCTAAGTACATGAAGGTAGTATATATGTCTAAGTACATGAAGGTAGTATACATGTCTAAGTACATGAAGGTAGTATACATGTCTAAGTACATGAAGGTAGTATACATGTCTAAGTACATGAAGGTAGTATACATGTCTAAGTACATGAAGGTAGTATACATGTCTAAGTACATGAAGGTAGTATATATGTCTAAGTACATGAAGCTAGTATATATGTCTAAGTACATGAAGGTAGTATACATGTCTAAGTACATGAAGGTAGTATACATGTCTAAGTACATGAAGGTAGTATATATGTCTAAGTACATGAAGGTAGTATACATGTCTAAGTACATGAAGGTAGTATATATGTCTAAGTACATGAAGGTAGTATATATGTCTAAGTACATGAAGGTAGTATACATGTCTAAGTACATGAAGGTAGTATATATGTCTAAGTACATGAAGGTAGTATACATGTCTAAGTACATGAAGGTAGTATATATGTCTAAGTACATGAAGCTAGTATATATGTCTAAGTACATGAAGGTAGTATACATGTCTAAGTACATGAAGGTAGTATATATGTCTAAGTACATGAAGGTAGTATATATGTCTAAGTACATGAAGGTAGTATATATGTCTAAGTACATGAAGGTAGTATATATGTCTAAGTACATGAAGCTAGTATATATGTCTAAGTACATGAAGCTAGTATATATGTCTAAGTACATGAAGGTAGTATACATGTCTAAGTACATGAAGGTAGTATATATGTCTAAGTACATGAAGGTAGTATACATGTCTAAGTACATGAAGGTAGTATATATGTCTAAGTACATGAAGCTAGTATATATGTCTAAGTACATGAAGGTAGTATACATGTCTAAGTACATGAAGGTAGTATATATGTCTAAGTACATGAAGGTAGTATATATGTCTAAGTACATGAAGGTAGTATATATGTCTAAGTACATGAAGGTAGTATATATGTCTAAGTACATGAAGGTAGTATATATGTCTAAGTACATGAAGGTAGTATATATGTCTAAGTACATGAAGCTAGTATATATGTCTAAGTACATGAAGCTAGTATATATGTCTAAGTACATGAAGGTAGTATACATGTCTAAGTACATGAAGGTAGTATATATGTCTAAGTACATGAAGCTAGTATATATGTCTAAGTACATGAAGGTAGTATACATGTCTAAGTACATGAAGGTAGTATATATGTCTAAGTACATGAAGGTAGTATATATGTCTAAGTACATGAAGGTAGTATATATGTCTAAGTACATGAAGCTAGTATATATGTCTAAGTACATGAAGGTAGTATACATGTCTAAGTACATGAAGGTAGTATACATGTCTAAGTACATGAAGGTAGTATATATGTCTAAGTACATGAAGGTAGTATATATGTCTAAGTACATGAAGGTAGTATATATGTCTAAGTACATGAAGGTAGTATACATGTCTAAGTTCTTCACTCACCGAGGAAGAAGAAGCAGATCAAAGTGGGACGGACGGCCATGTTGACACTCTTCCTTCTTCACTGGCAGACCAGGAACTTGGTACTTCTTTAAAAGATGGAGTCCCTCCTCAACCCCCCCCCCCCAACCACAAACCAGGAACTTGGTACTTCTTTGGAACAACCACAACCCCACATTCCCCCACTGTAATGAAATGAAGAGACAACGTGCACATTGTTTTTAAAGCAGTACGTTGATGTTGTGTCATATTGAACAGATTATTTTAGGGTTATGTGTATTGGATCCAAGCAATTGATAGAAAGTGATTGAGTTTTGAAAAAATGAGCATTTTGATTGGTTGTGGGTTTTGTTTCTAGAGTTTTGAAAAATGACATCAATGTTCTGAAATGAGTGCAAAGTAAAAACAGAAGATGTAAAAAGCAACAACGCTATTTCCCCAGAATGCTGCTCCGTCATCTCAACGCTGATTGGCTGGTTTCTGATCGTCTGCAGGATGTCAGATCTCTCTTCTACATACGGTAGGCATGGTAACGGTCTGTTTTAGTCAACGGGATGCACCTACATTTCTTTCCTGGTGGGCAGTTGATTTAGAGGAAGGAACAGAATACTTGTACTGAACTACATGTTAAAGAAAGTCTGTCCTAAAACCAGAGACACACGCTCATCTGTCTACAAATGTTATTATCACCAGCGAGAGTACAGTGACTTCAAAGAAACTTGTGTATCTGTGGCCTAGATCTATGTAGCTCTATGTAGATCTATGTAGCTCTATGTAGATCTATGTAGCTCTATGTAGATCTATGTAGATCTATGTAGCTCTATGTAGATCTATGTAGCTCTATGTAGATCTATGTAGGTCTATGTAGCTCTATGTAGGTCTATGTAGCTCTATGTAGGTCTATGTAGATCTATGTAGCTCTATGTAGGTCTATGTAGCTCTATGTAGATCTATGTAGCTCTATGTAGATCTATGTAGATCTTTGTAGTTCTATGTAGGTCTATGTAGATCTATGTAGCTCTATGTAAGTCTATGTAGATCTATGTAGGTCTATGTAGATATACGTAGCTCTATGTAGCTGTATGTAGCTCTATGTAGGTCTATGTAGCTCTATGTAGATGTATGTAGCTCTATGTAGATGTATGTAGCTCTATGTAGGTCTAACACTATAATACTACACAGCAAATTTTAGCCTTTGGAATAAACTCTCTGGGAGTTCAAATCCACTCAATTTGAGTGTACATGTGAGACCATCAAATAAACTCTAGGGCAGAATTAAAGTAACTATTTTGTAGGCGTTGATCCTTTAACCCTTTTCAGGAGTTAAAACTGAACTATTGTGGGAGTTAAACACTAATCCCATGTAGATTAAAATAAAACTCTAACCTTGAGTCAATTTTTAATGTCCATCCATCCATCTTCATCCGCTTATCCGGTATCGGGTCGCGGGGGAAGCAGCTCCAGTAGGGGACCCCAAACTTCCCTTTCCTGAGCCACATCAACCAGCTCCGACTGGGGGATCCCAAGGCGTTCCCAGGCCAGGTTGGAGATATAATCTCTCCACCTTGTACTGGGTCTTCCCCGAGGCCTCCTCCCAGCTGGACGTTCCTGGACCACCTCCCTAGGGAGGCGCCCAGGAGGCATCCTTACCAGATGCCCGAACCACCTCAACTGGCTCCTTTCGACGCGAAGGAGCAGCGGCTCTACTCCGAGCTCCTCTCTAAGGGAGACGCCAGCCCCCCTCCTGAGGAAACCCATTTCGGCCGCTTGTACCCTGGACCTCGTTCTTTCGGTCATGACCCAGCCTTCATGACCATCGGTGAGGGTAGGAACGAAAATTGCCCGGTAGATCGAGAGCTTTGCCTTCTGGCTCAGCTCTCTTTTCGTCACAATGGTGCGATAAACTGAATGTAATACCGCACCAGCTGCTCCGATTCTCCGACCAATCTCACGCTCCATGGTCCCCTCACTCGCGTACAAGACCCCAAGGTATTTAAACTCCTTCACTTGGGGTAAGGACTCACTCCCTACCCGAAGAAAGCACTCCATCGGTTTCCTGCTGAGAACCATGGCCTCAGATTTAGAGATGCTGAGACTCATCCCAGCCGCTTCACACTCATCTGCGAACCGATCCAGAGTGCTGAAGGTCACATGCCGATGATGCCATCAGGACCACATCATCTGCAAAAAGCAGCGATGAGATCCCGAGCCCACCGAACTGCAACCCCTCCCCGCCCCGACTACGCCTCGATATCCTGTCCATAAATATTATATACAGGATTGGTGACAAAGCGCAGCCCTGGCGGAGGCCAACCCTCACCTGGAACGAGTCCGACTTACTGCCGAGAACCCGGACACAGCTCTCGCTTTGGTCATACAGAGATTGGATGGCCCTGAGAAGGGACCCCTCACCCATACTCCCGCAGCACCTCCCACAGTTTCTCCCGGGGGACCTGGTCATACGCCTTCTCCAGATTCACAAAACACATGTAGACTGGTTGGGCATACTCCCAGGCCCCCTCCAAGATCCTTGCAAGAGTAAAGATCTGATCCGTTGTTCCACGACCAGGACGGAATCCGCATTGTTCCTCTTCAATCCGAGGTTCAACTATCGGCCGAACCCTCCTTTCCAGCACCCTGGAGTAGACTTTACCAGGGAGGCTGAGAAGTGTGATACCCCTGTAATTGGCACACACCCTCTGGTCCACCTTTTTGAAGAGGGGAACCACCACCCCGGTCTGCCACTCCTTAGGCACCGTCCCAGACTTCCACGCAATGTTAAAGAGGCGTGTCAACCAAGACAACCTCTCCACACCCAGAGCTTTCAGCATTTCTGGACGGGTCTCATCAATCCCTGGGGCTTTGCCACTGTGGAGTTGTTTGACTACCTCAGCGACCTCCACCAGGGAAATTGACGACAATCACCCATCATCCTCCAGCTCTGCCTCCACCACAGAGGGCGTGTCAGCTGGATTTAGGAGTTCCTCAAAGTGCTCTTTCCACCGCTCTATCACCTCCCCAGTTGAGGTCAACAGCGTCCCATCCTTACTGTACACAGCTTGGATGATTCCTCGCTTCCCCCTCCTGAGGTGGCCAACGGTTTTCCAGAAGCACCTTGGTGCCGACCGAAAGTCCTTCTCCAGGTCTTCTCCGAACTTCTCCCACACCCACTACTTTGCCTCTGTCACGGCAGAGGCTGCAGCCCTTCGGGCCTGTCGGTACCTTGCAACTGCTTCCGGAGTCCTCCGGGATAACATATCCCGGAAAGACTCCTTCTTCAGTCGGACGGCTTCCCTGACCACCGGTGTCCACCAGGGTGTTCGTGGGTTGCCACCCCTTGAGGCACCTAAGACCCTTAGACCACAGCTCGCCGCCGCAGCTTCAGCAATGGAAACTTTGAACATTGTCCACTCAGGTTCCATGCCCCCAGCCTCCACAGGGATGCAGCTCCGCCGGAGGTGTGAGTTGAAAGTCCATCGGACAGGGGCTTCCTCCAGACGTTCCCAATTTACCCGCACTACGCGTTTGGGCTTACCAGGTCTGTCCAGAGTCCTCCCCCACCCCCTGACCCAACTCACCACCAGATGGTGATCAGTTGACAGCTCCGCCCCTCTCTTCACCCTCTCACGGCCTCAGATCAGATGAAACGATTATAAAATCGATCATTGACCTTTGCCCTAGGGTGCTCTGGTACCACATACACTTATGAGCATCCCTATGTTCGAACATGGTGTTTGTGATGGACAATCCATGACTAGCACAGAAGTCCAACAACAACCACTCTGGTTTAGATCAGGGACCCGTTCCTCCCAATCACGCCTCTCCAAGTATCTCCATCATTGCCCACGTGTGCGTTGAAGTCCCCCAGCAGAACAATGGAGTCCCCCGCTGGAGCCCCATACAGGACTCCATTCAAGGTCTCCAAGAAGGCAGAGTACTCCGAACTCTTGTTTGGTGCATATGCACAAACAACAGTCAGAGTTTTCCCCCCCATCACCCGCAGGCGTAGGGAGGCGACCCTCTCGTCCACTGGGGTAAACTCCAACACAGCGGCGTTCAGCTGGGGACTTGTGAGTATCCCCACACCCGCCCGGCGCCTCACACCCTGGGCAACTCCGGAGTAGGACAGAGTCCAACCCCTATCCAGGAGTACGGTTCCAGAACCGAGACTGTGCGTAGAGGTAAGCCCCACCAGATCTAACTGGTAGCGCTCCTCCTCCCGCACAAGTTCCGGCTCCCTCCCCCACAAAGAGGTGACGTTCCACGTCCCCAGAGCCAGACTCTGCCACCCAGGTCTGGTCCGTCGAGGCCCCTGACCTTCGCCGCCACCCATATAGCAGCGCACCCGACCCCAGCGTTTCCTCCCACAGGTGGTGGGCCCATGGGTAGCAATTTTAATGTGAACTCCTTAATAGTGTTAACAATCAACACTTAACGTATGTTTTATTTAACACTTATAGAGTAGATATAAAATAAAAAGGTTATAGGTGAAAAAACTACATAAAACAAAAAACAATACACCACATTATTACATTATTACTACAACTATTTATTTGTATTGACAAATGCATACAGTGTTTAACAATCCATGCTACATGAATACTTGTGTAACAAGTTATATGTTGAATAAAAGTGCTTTCTTTACTGACAGTGTAAATATCTTTTCATCAAACATTCACTTAAACAATATAACTTTCTAAAACAACATATGTGAATCATGCCAATAGGTCATTTGGGCATCAACTGATTTGAAATGTTTTATCTATCCCTTTCTAGAACCTAAGTCTTCCTAGGGATGTTTTCACTTATTTGGAAAGCATGAAAATGGTCATGGAAACAAGTTTCATGTCCAACCAAAACAAAAACAACTTTCCCATTGTGCAAAATGATAGAGGTTAATTCACTGGCATGTTTTCATCAGTGCAAACAAACAGGCCAACACAGTATTCAACTCCGCAATTTACCCACTGAGCATTCCCAATGTTAAGCTACTGCAAACTTTCAATTTTCAATTGTAGAAAGAACTCCAGTATTGGGTACACCGCTTCCCAAAGGTTTGGCTATGATGGAGGTACACTTTGCTGTGAGTTGACACTGAAGGGCCTGCTTCAACATTCTGGCATTGCGATGAAGTAGAGGGTGTTTCATCATTTAAGCGAATGATTGGACAGTTGGGTGTCACAGTTGGAAGGGGTTTCATGAGGTACATGTGTGCTGTCAGTAGGATCATGTATCTTAATTAGATGTCTCCTAAATCCAGAATAACTTTCACCACATTTTAGTCTCAAAGTTTTCCCAGGATACATTGCATGAAATAGTTTGAGGTGGACAGAAGTAAAAGAAGTAAAGCTGTATCAGAGGATGAAGCCTAAAGGACATCTGAACATGTTTACATTACTGCTTGTTTAACAGCTTTGCACTTAACTCTTTGATTCTTGGGAGTTTTCTTCTGTTGTCCCTATATCGATATTGCACAAAGTAGTCTGTAATTTTACCCTACTGGACAGATGTTCATCATCAGGGAGAAACAAGCTGTAATGTTACCCTACAGGACAGATGTTCATCATCAGGGAGAAACAAGCTGTAATGTTACCCTACAGGACAGATGTTCAGCATCAGGGAGAAACAAGCTGTAATGTTACCCTACAGGACAGATGTTCAGCATCAGGTAGAAGCAAGCTGTAATGTTACCCTACAGGACAGATGTTCATCATCAGGGAGAAACAAGCTGTAATGTTACCCTACAGGACAGATGTTCAGCATCAGGTAGAAGCAAGCTGTAATGTTACCCTACAGGACAGATGTTCATCATCAGGGAGAAACAAGCTGTAATGTTACCCTACAGGACAGATGTTCAGCATCAGGTAGAAACAAGCTGTAATGTTACCCTACAGGACAGATGTTCATCATCAGGGAGAAACAAGCTGTAATGTTACCCTACAGGACAGATGATCAGCATCAGGTAGAAACAAGCTGTAATGTTACCCTACAGGACAGATGTTCATCATCAGGTAGAAACAAGCTGTAATGTTACCCTACAGGACAGATGTTCATCATCAGGGAGAAACAAGCTGTAATGTTACCCTACAGGACAGATGTTCATCATCAGGGAGAAACAAGCTGTAATGTTACCCTACAGGACATATGTTCAGCATCAGGTGAAACAAGCTGTAATGTTACCCTACAGGACAGATGTTCAGCATCAGGTAGAAACAAGCTGTAATGTTACCCTACAGGACAGATGTTCATCATCAGGTAGAAACAAGCTGTAATGTTACCCTACAGGACAGATGTTCATCATCAGGGAGAAACAAGCTGTAATGTTACCCTACAGGACATATGTTCATCATCAGGTAGAAACAAGCTGTAATGTTACCCTACAGGACAGATGTTCATCATCAGGGAGAAACAAGCTGTAATGTTACCCTACAGGACAGATGTTCATCATCAGGGAGAAACAAGCTGTAATATTACCCTACAGGACAGATGTTCATCATCAGGGAGAAACAAGCTGTAATGTTACCCTACAGGACAGATGTTCAGCATCAGGTAGAAACAAGCTGTAATGTTACCCTACAGGACAGATGTTCATCATCAGGTAGAAACAAGCTGTAATGTTACCCTACAGGACAGATGTTCATCATCAGGGAGAAACAAGCTGTAATGTTACCCTACAGGACAGATGTTCAGCATCAGGGAGAAACAAGCTGTAATGTTACCCTACAGGACAGATGTTCAGCATCAGGTAGAAGCAAGCTGTAATGTTACCCTACAGGACAGATGTTCATCATCAGGGAGAAACAAGCTGTAATGTTACCCTACAGGACAGATGTTCAGCATCAGGTAGAAGCAAGCTGTAATGTTACCCTACAGGACAGATGTTCATCATCAGGGAGAAACAAGCTGTAATGTTACCCTACAGGACAGATGTTCAGCATCAGGTAGAAACAAGCTGTAATGTTACCCTACAGGACAGATGTTCAGCATCAGGTAGAAACAAGCTGTAATGTTACCCTACAGGACAGATGTTCAGCATCAGGTAGAAACAAGCTGTAATGTTACCCTACAGGACAGATGTTCAGCATCAGGTAGAAACAAGCTGTAATGTTACCCTACAGGACAGATGTTCATCATCAGGTAGAAACAAGCTGTAATGTTACCCTACAGGACAGATGTTCATCATCAGGGAGAAACAAGCTGTAATGTTACCCTACAGGACAGATGTTCATCATCAGGGAGAAACAAGCTGTAATGTTACCCTACAGGACATATGTTCAGCATCAGGTGAAACAAGCTGTAATGTTACCCTACAGGACAGATGTTCAGCATCAGGTAGAAACAAGCTGTAATGTTACCCTACAGGACAGATGTTCAGCATCAGGGAGAAACAAGCTGTAATGTTACCCTACAGGACAGATGTTCAGCATCAGGGAGAAACAAGCTGTAATGTTACCCTACAGGACAGATGTTCATCATCAGGTAGAAACAAGCTGTAATGTTACCCTACAGGACAGATGTTCATCATCAGGGAGAAACAAGCTGTAATGTTACCCTACAGGACATATGTTCATCATCAGGTAGAAACAAGCTGTAATGTTACCCTACAGGACAGATGTTCATCATCAGGAGAAACAAGCTGTAATGTTACCCTACAGGACAGATGTTCATCATCAGGGAGAAACAAGCTGTAATATTACCCTACAGGACAGATGTTCATCATCAGGGAGAAACAAGCTGTAATGTTACCCTACAGGACAGATGTTCATCATCAGGTAGAAACAAGCTGTAATGTTACCCTACAGGACAGATGTTCATCATCAGGTAGAAACAAGCTGTAATGTTACCCTACAGGACATAGGTTCATCATCAGGGAGAAACAAGCTGTCATGTTACCCTACAGGACAGATGTTCAGCATCAGGGAGAAACAAGCTGTAATGTTACCCTACAGGACAGATGTTCATCATCAGGGAGAAACAAGCTGTAATGTTACCTACAGGACAGATGTTCAGCAACAGGTAGAAACAAGCTGTAATGTTACCCTACAGGACAGATGTTCATCATCAGGGAGAAACAAGCTGTAATGTTACCCTACAGGACAGATGTTCAGCATCAGGTAGAAACAAGCTGTAATGTTACCCTACAGGACAGATGTTCATCATCAGGTAGAAACAAGTTGTAATGTTACCCTACAGGACAGATGTTCATCATCAGGAGAAACAAGCTGTAATGTTACCCTACAGGACAGATGTTCATCATCAGGTAGAAACAAGCTGTAATGTTACCCTACAGGACAGATGTTCATCATCAGGGAGAAACAAGCTGTAATGTTACCCTACAGGACAGATGTTCAGCATCAGGGAGAAACAAGCTGTAATGTTACCCTACAGGACAGATGTTCATCATCAGGTAGAAACAAGCTGTAATGTTACCCTACAGGACAGATGTTCATCATCAGGTAGAAACAAGCTGTAATGTTACCCTACAGGACAGATGTTCATCATCAGGGAGAAACAAGCTGTAATGTTACCCTACAGGACAGATGTTCATCATCAGGGAGAAACAAGCTGTAATGTTACCCTACAGGACAGATGTTCATCATCAGGTATAAACAAGCTGTAATGTTACCCTACAGGACAGATGTTCATCATCAGGGAGAAACAAGCTGTAATGTTACCCTACAGGACAGATGTTCAGCATCAGGGAGAAACAAGCTGTAATGTTACCCTACAGGACAGATGTTCATCATCAGGTAGAAACAAGCTGTAATGTTACCCTACAGGACAGATGTTCATCATCAGGAGAAACAAGCTGTAATGTTACCCTACAGGACAGATGTTCATCATCAGGTAGAAACAAGCTGTAATGTTACCCTACAGGACAGATGTTCATCATCAGGTAGAAACAAGCTGTAATGTTACCCTACAGGACAGATGTTCATCATCAGGTAGAAACAAGCTGTAATGTTACCCTACAGGACAGATGTTCATCATCAGGGAGAAACAAGCTGTAATGTTACCCTACAGGACAGATGTTCATCATCAGGAGAAACAAGCTGTAATGTTACCCTACAGGACAGATGTTCATCATCAGGGAGAAACAAGCTGTAATGTTACCCTACAGGACAGATGTTCATCATCAGGGAGAAACAAGCTGTAATGTTACCCTACAGGACAGATGTTCAGCATCAGGTAGAAACAAGCTGTAATGTTACCCTACAGGACAGATGTTCATCATCAGGTAGAAACAAGCTGTAATGTTACCCTACAGGACAGATGTTCAGCATCAGGGAGAAACAAGCTGTAATGTTACCCTACAGGACATAGGTTCATCATCAGGGAGAAACAAGCTGTCATGTTACCCTACAGGACAGATGTTCAGCATCAGGGAGAAACAAGCTGTAATGTTACCCTACAGGACAGATGTTCATCATCAGGGAGAAACAAGCTGTAATGTTACCTACAGGACAGATGTTCAGCATCAGGTAGAAACAAGCTGTAATGTTACCCTACAGGACAGATGTTCATCATCAGGGAGAAACAAGCTGTAATGTTACCCTACAGGACAGATGTTCAGCATCAGGTAGAAACAAGCTGTAATGTTACCCTACAGGACAGATGTTCATCATCAGGTAGAAACAAGTTGTAATGTTACCCTACAGGACAGATGTTCAGCATCAGGGAGAAACAAGCTGTAATGTTACCCTACAGGACAGATGTTCATCATCAGGTAGAAACAAGCTGTAATGTTACCCTACAGGACAGATGTTCATCATCAGGGAGAAACAAGCTGTAATGTTACCCTACAGGACAGATGTTCAGCATCAGGGAGAAACAAGCTGTAATGTTACCCTACAGGACAGATGTTCATCATCAGGTAGAAACAAGCTGTAATGTTACCCTACAGGACAGATGTTCATCATCAGGGAGAAGCAAGCTGTAATGTTACCCTACAGGACAGATGTTCATCATCAGGTAGAAACAAGCTGTAATGTTACCCTACAGGACAGATGTTCATCATCAGGGAGAAACAAGCTGTAATGTTACCCTACAGGACAGATGTTCATCATCAGGTAGAAACAAGCTGTAATGTTACCCTACAGGACAGATGTTCAACATCAGGAGAAACAAGCTGTAATGTTACCCTACAGGACAGATGTTCATCATCAGGAGAAACAAGCTGTAATGTTACCTACAGGACAGATGTTCAGCATCAGGTAGAAACAAGCTGTAATGTTACCCTACAGGACAGATGTTCATCATCAGGAGAAACAAGCTGTAATGTTACCCTACAGGACAGATGTTCAGCATCAGGTAGAAACAAGCTGTAATGTTACCCTACAGGACAGATGTTCATCATCAGGGAGAAACAAGCTGTAATGTTACCCTACAGGACAGATGTTCAGCATCAGGTAGAAACAAGCTGTAATGTTACCCTACAGGACAGATGTTCATCATCAGGTAGAAACAAGTTGTAATGTTACCCTACAGGACAGATGTTCATCATCAGGGAGAAACAAGCTGTAATGTTACCCTACAGGACAGATGTTCATCATCAGGTAGAAACAAGCTGTAATGTTACCCTACAGGACAGATGTTCATCATCAGGGAGAAACAAGCTGTAATGTTACCCAACAGGACAGATGTTCAGCATCAGGGAGAAACAAGCTGTAATGTTACCCTACAGGACAGATGTTCATCATCAGGTAGAAACAAGCTGTAATGTTACCCTACAGGACAGATGTTCATCATCAGGAGAAGCAAGCTGTAATGTTACCCTACAGGACAGATGTTCATCATCAGGTAGAAACAAGCTGTAATGTTACCCTACAGGACAGATGTTCAGCATCAGGTAGAAACAAGCTGTAATGTTACCCTACAGGACAGATGTTCAGCATCAGGGAGAAACAAGCTGTAATGTTACCCTACAGGACAGATGTTCATCATCAGGGAGAAACAAGCTGTAATGTTACCCTACAGGACAGATGTTCATCATCAGGGAGAAACAAGCTGTAATGTTACCCTACAGGACAGATGTTCATCATCAGGTAGAAACAAACTGTAATGTTACCCTACAGGACAGATGTTCATCATCAGGTAGAAACAAGCTGTAATGTTACCCTACAGGACAGATGTTCAGCATCAGGTAGAAACAAGCTGGAATGTTACCCTACAGGACAGATGTTCATCATCAGGTAGAAACAAGCTGTAATGTTACCCTACAGGACAGATGTTCATCATCAGGAGAAACAAGCTGTAATGTTACCCTACAGGACAGATGTTCATCATCAGGTAGAAACAAGCTGTAATGTTACCCTACAGGACAGATGTTCAACATCAGGGAGAAACAAGCTGTAATGTTACCCTACAGGACAGATGTTCATCATCAGGGAGAAACAAGCTGTAATGTTACCTACAGGACAGATGTTCAGCATCAGGTAGAAACAAGCTGTAATGTTACCCTACAGGACAGATGTTCATCATCAGGGAGAAACAAGCTGTAATGTTACCCTACAGGACAGATGTTCAGCATCAGGTAGAAACAAGCTGTAATGTTACCCTACAGGACAGATGTTCATCATCAGGGAGAAACAAGCTGTAATGTTACCCTACAGGACAGATGTTCAGCATCAGGTAGAAACAAGCTGTAATGTTACCCTACAGGACAGATGTTCATCATCAGGTAGAAACAAGTTGTAATGTTACCCTACAGGACAGATGTTCATCATCAGGGAGAAACAAGCTGTAATGTTACCCTACAGGACAGATGTTCATCATCAGGTAGAAACAAGCTGTAATGTTACCCTACAGGACAGATGTTCATCATCAGGGAGAAACAAGCTGTAATGTTACCCAACAGGACAGATGTTCAGCATCAGGGAGAAACAAGCTGTAATGTTACCCTACAGGACAGATGTTCATCATCAGGTAGAAACAAGCTGTAATGTTACCCTACAGGACAGATGTTCATCATCAGGGAGAAGCAAGCTGTAATGTTACCCTACAGGACAGATGTTCATCATCAGGTAGAAACAAGCTGTAATGTTACCCTACAGGACAGATGTTCAGCATCAGGTAGAAACAAGCTGTAATGTTACCCTACAGGACAGATGTTCAGCATCAGGGAGAAACAAGCTGTAATGTTACCCTACAGGACAGATGTTCATCATCAGGGAGAAACAAGCTGTAATGTTACCCTACAGGACAGATGTTCATCATCAGGGAGAAACAAGCTGTAATGTTACCCTACAGGACAGATGTTCATCATCAGGTAGAAACAAACTGTAATGTTACCCTACAGGACAGATGTTCATCATCAGGTAGAAACAAGCTGTAATGTTACCCTACAGGACAGATGTTCAGCATCAGGTAGAAACAAGCTGGAATGTTACCCTACAGGACAGATGTTCATCATCAGGTAGAAACAAGCTGTAATGTTACCCTACAGGACAGATGTTCATCATCAGGTAGAAACAAGCTGTAATGTTACCCTACAGGACAGATGTTCAGCATCAGGGAGAAACAAGCTGTAATGTTACCCTACAGGACAGATGTTCATCATCAGGTAGAAACAAGCTGTAATGTTACCCTACAGGACAGATGTTCATCATCAGGGAGAAACAAGCTGTAATGTTACCCTACAGGACAGATGTTCATCATTAGGTAGAAACAAGCTGTAATGTTACCCTACAGGACAGATGTTCATCATCAGGTAGAAACAAGCTGTAATGTTACCCTACAGGACAGATGTTCATCATCAGGTAGAAACAAGCTGTAATGTTACCCTACAGGACAGATGTTCAGCATCAGGTAGAAACAAGCTGTAATGTTACCCTACAGGACAGATGTTCAGGTGAGTACCAAGATCATGACTTTATTTTACAATTCTGTACTGGAAAGTCTGATCAGATATGGTATGGCATCCTGGTTTGGCACCCTTACCATCCAGTGCAAAACAAAAATTGATAAACTAATAAAAGCAGCAATGAAGGTTATGGGTAAGAAAGACTACACTTCCCTTCAGACCATCTTTGATAAATCAGCTGTCTCCCAGGCTCAGAAAATTCTGAAGGACCCTTCCCATATATTGCACTCTGAATTCGGGGAAACGCCTTAGAGCTATCAGATGTAAAAGTAATCGCTTCGGGCTGTCCTTCGTTCCAACTTCCATAGCGCTCCTAAATAAACTATCAGCTCGGAATAAAATAGCTTGATGCACTTCTGCACTTTATTTGTTATTTTTAATCATAGTTAATTTTAGCATAGTCTAATTTTTATTAACCATGTTTTTCATGAGATTTTGTTATATAGAATAGGGCGGTGTATTGTTTTCCTCTTCATGTGCTTTAGTGCAATTACACGGAATTATCTGTTTTTATTATTCAGGTTTTATTGACTTGGTAAGCAATGGTAAGACACTTGTGCAATGTAATGTAGGGTGGATTGTATGTTGTATGTTAATGTTAGTCTATGTGTTATTGATGTTTGCAGCAGCCTTATGTAGCACTGATGTCCAAGACAAATTTCCCTTAGGGGACAATAAAGTTGATCTTGATCCTGGTAACATTACCTGAGACGGCCATGTCCCCGCTATTTAGCTATATTAAAAAATAGGCACTCCAACTCAGAAGACACGTTGCTGGCGAGGCTGTTTGAACCAGAACTGTAGGACAACGTATGAGGCTTTACCTGTTCTATTCCTTCAGAGTAGCCAGCTAACGCTAGGTCAAGGCATCCCTGCAGTGTAGGACAGGTTCCGTAAATTGCTAGAACTAGGTAGCAAAACCCACTGAAACCGAAGTAATGATGAGTATAACGTTGGCGTTAATTTCATGCAGTAGCTAGCTACGAGTAACACGCAAGTTACGAGTAAAATGCGACAAACCATGAAGTTATATTCAGCACGTTCAGGACGCGTATTAAACTTGGCAGCTAGCTAGCTAAGTTAGCTAGCAAGTTTTTACTTGCAAACAATTTACTAGCTAATGTGTTAAACTGTCAAGTTTAACACAAAGAGAGGTTAGTCAGCTCTCAGAGCTACAGAAAGGTGTAAGGAAGTGGTTACCTAAGAAATACAACAAGCTGTCCATACCTGAGGCTCTAGAGACTGCCAAACAAAGACTCACTGCTCTGGCCACCCGCCTAAAGAGATACAAGGGAGAAGCAGAAGCCAGGAGAATAAACCGGATGTTCTCCACCGAACCATCCAAAGTATACTCTCAGTGGCAGGGTAATAACACAAGATCAGATCCACCCAGGGCTGAGACTGAACAGTACTAGAAGAACATATGGGAGAAAGAGGCATCCCACAACACAGATGCTCAGTGGCTAGTGGATCTAAGAACAGATCACAGCAATCTCCCAGGACAAGAACCAGTAACCATAACAACGGCAGGCATCCAAGAAAGAGTGGCAGGTATGAAGAGCTGGACAACACCAGGGCCTGACATGATCCAGCACCAGGCCCTGACATGATCCACACCTACTGGCTGAAGAAACTAACTGCGCTCCATGAACGCCTGGCAGTCCAAATGAACCAACTGCTGATGGATGGGACCCACCCAGAATGGTTAACCCAAGGACGGACAATCATGATCATGAAGGATCCCCAGAAGGGAACAATCCCATCCAACTACCGGCCAATAACCTGCCTCTGCACAACATGGAAGCTCCTGTCAGGCCTCATAGCGGCTAAGATGAGTAGGCACATGGCTCAATACATGCACAGGGCCCAGAAGGGAATAGGCAGTGGCACCAGAGGAGCCAAGCACCAGCTACTGGTGGATAGAGCCGTCACTCGAGACTGCAAGACCAGGCAGACCAATCTGTGCACTGCCTGGATTGACTACAAGAAAGCCTACGACTCAATGCCACATACATGGATACTGGAATGCTTGGAGATGTACAAGGTCAACAGGACACTAATAGCCTTCATCAAGAACTCAATGAGGCTGTGGAAAACAAGACTGGAAGCCAACTCAACGCCAATTGCACAAGTCACCATCAAGTGTGGCATATACCAAGGTGATGCACTATCCCCGCTGCTGTTCTGCATAGGCCTGAACCCCCTCAGCCAGATCATCACAAAGACTGGCTACGGATACCAATTCCGAAGCGGAACAATCATCAGTCACCTCCTCTACAGGATGACATCAAGCTGTATGCCAGAAATGAGCGAGACATCGACTCACTGATCCACACTACCAGGATCTACAGCAACAACATCGGACTGGACAAGTGTGGTCGCATGGTATCAAAAAGAGGGAAGATGATCAGAACTGACGGGATCAAACTACCAGAAGGCCACATTGCAGATGTTCAGGATAGCTACAAATACCTGGGGGTGCCACAGGCTAACGGAAACCATGAGGAGGCAGCAAGGAAGACGGCCACAGCCAAATATCTACAAAGAGTGAGGCAGGTCCTGAAAAGTCAGCTGAATGGGAAAAACAAGATCCGAGCCATCAACACATACGTCGTGCTAGTCATCAGATACCCCGCTGGTGTAATAAACTGGCCGAAGGAGGAGATAGAGGCTACTGACATCAAGACGAGAAAGCTCCTCACAATGCATGGAGGGTTTCACCCCAAATCCAGCACCCTGAGACTGTACACCAAGCGTAGCGAGGGAGGCTGAGGGCTAGTGAGTGTCAAGACCACTGTCCAGGATGAAACAACAAAGATCCAGGAGTAAATCAGAAAGATGGCCCCCAAAGATGAAGGGCTTAGTGAATACCTCAGGCAGCAGAAACCCGAAGGTGAGGACCAGGAAGATGAAGAACTGTCATGGAGGACAAGCTGCTGCACGGCGTGTACCACAGACAAATAGAAGAAGTGGCTGATATGAAGAAATCCCACCAGTGGCTGGAAAAGGCTGGACTGAAGGACAGCACAGAGGCACTAATCATGGCAGCACAAGAGCAGGCACTCAGTACAAGATCAATAGAGGCTGGGGTCTACCACACCAGGCAGGACCCCAGGTGCAGACTGTGCAAGGATGCCCCTGAGACAGTACAGCACATAACAGCAGGGTGTAAGATGCAGGCAGGAAGAGCGTACATGGAACGCCATAACCAGGTAGCTGTCATAGTGGACAGGAACATCTGCCACGAGTATGGGCTGGAAGTCCCAAGGTCCACATGGAAGACACCTCCTAAGGTAGTCCAGAATGACCGAGCTAAGATCCTGTGGGACTTCAAGATCCAGACTGACAAACTGGTGATGGCTAACCAACCAGACATCGTGTTGATGGACAAACAGCAGAAGAAGGCAGTAGTGATAGATGTGGCGATCCCAAGCGACAGCAACATCAAGAAGAAGGAACACGAGAAGCTTGAGAAATACCAAGGGCTGAAAGAGGAGCTAGAAAAGATGTGGAAAGTAAGAGCAACAGTGGTGCCGGTGGTAATCGGAGCACTGGGGGCTGTGACCCCCAAACTGGGAGAGTGGCTACAGCAGATTCCAGGTAAAACATCAGAGGTCTCTGTCCAGAAGAGTGCAGTCCTAGGAACAGCTAAGATACTGAACCCTCAAACTCCCAGGCCTCTGGTAGAGGACCCGAGCTTGAGGATGACACAGACCACCCCACAAGGGGTGAGGAGGGGATTTTATTTATTTTTTTATATATACGTATATAAATATGTATATATATGTACACATTTATATATACACATACATATATACATATACATACATGCATGTACATACATATATACATATACATACATGCATGTACATACATACATATATAAACATACACATACACCTGGTTATTGATCACACAAAGACACACACACACGATAAAGATAATAATACAGATTAAAGGTAAAGTCGCCACCAGATGATGATGTTGTATAATTTATTAAAATATTAGCAGGATGTTGTTTAATCAAAGTGGGAAAGCTTGACGTGCGTCAACAAACTGAATCAATAAAGCTTCACATCTTCCTATGAAAATACATCTACAGTCATACAATCATTTCATATACAAGTCTGACTGTCTTCCCCCTGGACTCCATGTTTCCCTGTCTGAGTCTTCAGCACCAGGGAGAAACAAGCTGTAATGTTACCCTACAGGACAGATGTTCATCATCAGGTAGAAACAAGCTGTAATGTTACCCTACAGGACAGATGTTCATCATCAGGTAGAAACAAGCTGTAATGTTACCCTACAGGACAGATGTTCATCATCAGGTAGAAACAAGCTGTAATGTTACCCTACAGGACAGATGTTCATCATCAGGTAGAAACAAGCTGTAATGTTACCCTACAGGACAGATGTTCATCATCAGGTAGAAACAAGCTGTAATGTTACCCTACAGGACAGATGTTCATCATCAGGGAGAAACAAGCTGTAATGTTACTCTATGGGATCCCTACAGAGCCTTTTGACCTATTAGCTAAAGAGTAAGATCCTTTTAGTTTAACATGAAACAGACCCCGACATCACCATCACCAAACCCACCAGACTTTGTGTAAATAATCACTACTTTTATCATCATAAAACACACTTCATTTTAAGTGGACAGAAACTAAATAAAACTACTAAAAGCCGTCTTGGTTCATCTTTCCTGTTCCACCAATCACCACTCTGGTCTGGTTGGAATAAACTCTTAATTCACACATTTACATGTGGAGATATGCTGATCTATACACGCTAAAAGTAGTGACTATTTACATGGAGTCTGGTGGAGATATGCTGCTCTATACACACTAAAAGTAGTGATTATTTACATGGAGTCTGGTGGAGAGATGCTGCTCTATACACACTAAAAGTAGTGATTATTTACATGGAGTCTGGTGGAGATATGCTGCTCTATACACGCTAAAAGTAGTGATTATTTACATGGAGTCTGGTGGAGATATGCTGCTCTATACACACTAAAAGTAGTGATTATTTACATGGAGTCTGGTGGAGATATGCTGCTCTATACACACTACAAGTAGTGATTATTTACATGGAGTCTGGTGGGTTGCTGTAACTTCACACACTAAAACACGGGAATCATAGAGTCCAGTTTGAGTTTCCCTTAAACCACCTGAGTCGTAACTGAGTCGTAACCGATCTTTCTATGAAAATATATATCCAGCTTTAAACAGTTAGAAAACACATGGGACTTATTTACATTTCAAATCAGATTTTTGTCTCAACAGAGGAACATTTTGCTGGTTAATTTCAGTGGAAACAGCTGATTAGACCGTCAGTGAATGGGTTATTTCTCCGTTACAAAGCTACATCGACATTCTGCAGAACGAATTAAATCATAAAGAAGAAGAAGAAGAAGAAGAAGAAGAA
Source organism: Percina caprodes (assembly GCA_013375575.1). Lineage (NCBI taxonomy): Eukaryota > Metazoa > Chordata > Actinopteri > Perciformes > Percidae > Percina > Percina caprodes. The sequence goes on from JABXJD010000382.1 coordinate 109,270, forward strand.
GAAGAAGAAGAAGAAGAAGAAGAAGAAGAAGAAGATTCATTCACAACGAGACAGTTTGGCTGCATCTGCACCGCCGCCGTCGAAGATGAAGACGAATAATTCATTCTGTTGGTTAAGAAACTAATTACAAACTTTTAAATGGCGTCAGATTAGAGACTTTAGTCGTCTCGCTACTGGAGGACAAGACCAAACTGGAGACAGACGGCAGGCGTGTCCTCCAAATGTCTCCGTCTGCGTCCAGACAGAGACGCTGCAGACGGACACCAGACGCCAGGCGGAGACGCTGGAGACGGACACCAGACGCCAGGCGGAGACGCTGGAGACGGACACGATGCAGACAGAGGCCAGGTGGAGACACCAGGTGGAGACGCTGGAGAGACGATGCAGACAGAGGCCAGGTGGAGACACCAGGTGGAGACGCTGGAGAGACGATGCAGACAGAGGCCAGGTGGAGACGCCTTCTGGTCCCGTTGTGATGGTTAACAAAATAAAAGCTGTTCAGACACTTCTTATAGAAATGGATCATTTTTTGTCCACTGGAGACTGGAGGACGCTGTCCCGCAGCCGCGTGCGTCTGTCCCAAACTCAGAGACTCGCTCTCTACCCGTCTCTCTCTACCCGTCTCTCTCTCTACCAGTCTCTCTCACCCTGTCTCTCTCTACCCGTCTCTCTCACCCTGTCTCTCTGCCCCGCCCGTGTCTGTCTGTGTGTCCGGTTGGCAGACAGCAGGA
>JABXJD010000382.1:122500-132500 GCA_013375575.1 Percina caprodes
TCTCCCCGTCCTCCCATCCCTCACTTCCCAACGCGCCTTTCTCACAACTCGAATTCTGAAAACACACAAAGAAGAAAACAGTCAGCGTTGGGTCGTATCCGTCATCCTAAAAACTCCTGCCTGCCTGCCTGCCTGTCTGTCTGTCTGTCTGCCTGCCTGTCTGTCTGCCTGTCTATCTGTCTGCCTGTCTGTCTGTCTGCCTGTCTGCCTGTCTGTCTGTCTGCCTGTCTGCCTGCCTGTCTGCCTGCCTGTCTGTCTGTCTGCCTGCCTGCCTGTCTGCCTGCCTGTCTGTCTATCTGTCTGCCTGTCTGCCTGCCTGTCTGTCTGTCTGCCTGTCTGCCTGCTTGTCTGTCTGTCTGTCTGCCTGTCTGCCTGCCTGTCTGTCTGCCTGTCTGCCTGTCTGCCTGCCTGTCTGTCTGTCTGCCTGTCTGTCTGCCTGCCTGTCTGCCTGCCTGCCTGCCTGTCTGTCTGCCTGCCTGCCTGCCTGTCTGTCTGCCTGTCTGCCTGCCTGCCTCCTTTAGATCTAAGGAGCTGTGGTCTGATCCAACCTGACGAGGACCAATGGGAGAGCAGCTTACGTCGTTGAAGGGTTTGATCTTGGTCGGTTTCACAGTCAGAACCACGCCGTCAAAGAACCGCACGGTGTAGGAGTCTGAAACACACACACACACACACACACACACACACACACACACACACACACACACACACACACACACACACAGAAATCAGTAAAACATTATAAAACGGTTTAAATGTTATCATATATTATATATTAAAACAAACCAATTGCGTGTGTGTCTGTGTCTCTGAGTCTGTCTCTGAGTTTGTATGTGTGTGTGTGTCTCTGAGTGTGTGTGTGTGTGTGTGTGTGTGTGTGTGTGTGTGTGTGTGTGTGTGTGTGCGGAGCCTCACCGTCCTTGTTGACTTGGAGGATTTTGGCCGGGTAGAAGCGACAGTCGGTCCAACAGGCCAGAACCTTGGTCCCCGACACAAACATCTGGGACAGAGACACAGAGACAGTAAAGGCAGAGGAAGACACTGGGACAGAGACAGTAAAGGCAGAGGAAGACACTGGGACAAACACACAGAGACAGTAATGGCAGAGGAAGACACTGGGACAGAGACAGTAAAGGCAGAGGAAGACACTGGGACAAACACACAGAGACAGTAATGGCAGAGGAAGACACTGGGACAGAGACACAGAGACAGTAAAGGCAGAGGAAGACACTGGGACAAACACACAGAGACAGTAAAGGCAGAGGAAGACACTGGGACAGAGACACAGAGACAGTAAAGGCAGAGGAAGACACTGGGACAGACACACAGAGACAGTAAAGGCAGAGGAAGACACTGGGACAGAGACAGTAAAGGCAGACACTGGGACAGAGACACAGAGACAGTAAAGGCAGAGGAAGACACTGGGACAGAGACACAGAGACAGTAAAGGCAGAGGAAGACACTGGGACAGACACACAGAGACCGTAAAGGCTAGAGGAAGACACTGGGACAGAGACACAGAGACAGTAAAGGCAGAGGAAGACACTGGGACAGAGACACAGAGACAGTAAAGGCAGAGGAAGACACTGGGACAGACACACAGAGACCGTAAAGGCAGAGGAAGACACTGGGACAAACACACAGAGACAGTAAAGGCAGAGGAAGACACTGGGACAGAGACACAGAGACAGTAAAGGCAGAGGAAGACACTGGGACAGACACACAGAGACAGTAAAGGCAGAGGAAGACACTGGGACAGAGACAGTAAAGGCAGAGGAAGACACTGGGACAGAGACACAGAGACAGTAAAGGCAGAGGAAGACACTGGGACAGACACACAGAGACAGTAAAGGCAGAGGAAGACACTGGGACAGAGACAGTAAAGGCAGACACTGGGACAGAGACACAGAGACAGTAAAGGCAGAGGAAGACACTGGGACAGAGACACAGAGACAGTAAAGGCAGAGGAAGACACTGGGACAGACACACAGAGACCGTAAAGGCTAGAGGAAGACACTGGGACAGAGACACAGAGACAGTAAAGGCAGAGGAAGACACTGGGACAGAGACACAGAGACAGTAAAGGCAGAGGAAGACACTGGGACAGACACACAGAGACCGTAAAGGCAGAGGAAGACACTGGGACAAACACACAGAGACAGTAAAGGCAGAGGAAGACACTGGGACAGAGACACAGAGACAGTAAAGGCAGAGGAAGACACTGGGACAGACACACAGAGACAGTAAAGGCAGAGGAAGACACTGGGACAGAGACAGTAAAGGCAGAGGAAGACACTGGGACAGAGACACAGAGACAGTAAAGGCAGAGGAAGACACTGGGACAGAGACACAGAGACAGTAAAGGCAGAGGAAGACACTGGGACAGACACACAGAGACCGTAAAGGCAGAGGAAGACACTGGGACAGAGACACAGAGACAGTAAAGGCAGAGGAAGACACTGGGACAGAGACACAGAGACAGTAAAGGCAGAGGAAGACACTGGGACAGACACACAGAGACCGTAAAGGCAGAGGAAGACACTGGGACAGACACACAGAGACAGTAAAGGCAGAGGAAGACACTGGGACAGAGACACAGAGACAGTAAAGGCAGAGGAAGACACTGGGACAGAGACACAGAGACAGTAAAGGCAGAGGAAGACACTGGGACAGACACACAGAGACCGTAAAGGCAGAGGAAGACACTGGGACAAACACACAGAGACAGTAAAGGCAGAGGAAGACACTGGGACAGAGACACAGAGACAGTAAAGACAGAGACCCTGGGACAGACAGTGGGACAGAGACACAGTACCGGCTGGGAGCCCGCTGGGTTCAGGCCCCGCCTCCTCAAGCTGATTCGCTCCAGCGGCCTCAGGGACGCGGACGACCAATCAAACCACTGGTTGTGTCTGCGGCTCCACTGGCCGTAGTGCACCTGGACCCGCCCCCTGTCCCGGTCGATCCTCTCAATGGTGGCTGCGTACCTGACAGGTGGAGAGGGGGTGACTGTGTGTCGTTGTGTGTGTGTATGTGTGACTCTGTGTGTGTGTGTGTGTGTGTCTGCGTGTGTGTGTGTGTCTGTGTGTGTGTATATAAGTGTGTGTGCGTGTGTGTGCGTTTGTGTGTGTCTGTCAGTGTGTGTGTGTGTTTGTGTCTGTCTGTGCATGTGCATGTATGTGTGTGTGTGCGTCTGTGTGTGTGCATGTGCATGTATGTGTGTGTGTGTGTGTGTGTGCATATGTCTGTATGTGTGTGTGTGTGACTCTGTGTGTGTGACTCTGTGTGTGTGTGTGTGTGTGTGTGTGTGTATGTGTGTGTGTGTGTGTGTGTGTGTGTGTGTGTGTGTGTGTACCAGTTCTTGTGGCGGTCCCGGGCTTCCAGCTGAGCTCCGACCTCAAAGGTGATTCCTGGCCGGTCTGGAGGAGTCTTCATCTGACAAATATTATAATTATTAACGTCTAATATGCTGTTAATAACGTACACACACACACACACACACACACACTGCACACGTACACACACACACTGCACACGCACACGTACACACTGCACACACACACACTGCACACGCACACGTACACACAGCACACGTACACACACACAGCACACGTACACACACACAGCACACGTACACACACACGTACACACACACACACACACACACACACACACGCGCACACACACACGTACACACACACACACACACACAGACCGGAGGAAAGCCTGACAGAGAACATGTAACTGTAACTTTAACATCGAGGAGGATCCTGTTTCTCTCCATTCATTCCCCCTTAAGCGCGCGACTTGCGTCAGCTGTTACATGACAGCGTCGCGGGAGCGCGCATCGGCATTCCGGTTTTCGTCCTACTGTTAAGTTTTCAAAACATTCTGGATGGAAACTCAAGAAAACAGCGAGTAAACTTGTGAAATAAAAAGATCTGTTAAAATGATATTCCTAAACTAAGACCTTATAAAAGTAACTCTACATAGAAGGCTTAGAGGCCACGTCGACTGTACGTAACCTTACGTGATGGCCTGACGTAAGAACGAACAGCTGCTGACTAACTTTTTAGTTTAGTTTGTCATATACTACCCTAAATGTAGTCTGAATTACGGTTTAGACTACACGTGCATTAAAACATCGTAACTCAAGTCGCGTGTCGTCAATAAAAGAAACTATTATAGATAAATAATTATATATTAAATATATATTTCTTTTCTGTTTCTGATCCGTTAGCTTCCTCTGTGAAGAGAAGCTGATTGGCTCACACGCCGCTTAGGACTCACGTTCTGGATTGTCATTGGTCGTCCCGTGCGGTCAGTCAGAAAAAGATTCCCGCCCCTCAAGATATTTTGACAGAGGCTAAAATGCTAATGCTAATCCCTGTTAGCTTCGAATAGAAGCAAAAAATGACACGAAGGCGAAACGCAAAAGGCTTTAAAATTACTCGACGGTAAACTGCGGCTGATTCGGGAAGGAGACGACGACATGTTAGACGTTGTTTCAGTGAGCTCGCGGAGTTTACCGGAGTAGTTCTCCGCTCCATTGATAAGCTAACGCAGCTAACCGTTAGCCTCTGCTCGGGTTAGCTTGAGTCTGAATGGAGTCGGAGGCAGTTTAATGTCTGCCATGGAAGCGCAGACACCTTCATGGACCTGTCTGTCTACGGTCCAGATCGCATACAGTACATGTGGAAGTACTTGTGGAAGTACTTGTGGAAGTACATGTGGAAGTACATGTGGAAGTACATGTGTAAAATAGAATCACAAAAGCTTTTTTACCTCTCGCTCTAACGTTACTTGTACACTGCAATCTTCATACTGTGATGACCGCAGAGCGCATGCGCGAGTTGAGTCCACCGTGTGTTTATGTTTTGGTTTCATCATGTTCATTTACTATACTATGTATACTATATATATTATGTATAATATACTATATATAGTATACTATATAAAGTATATATATACTATGTATAGCATATATATATATATATATATAGATAGATAGATAGATAGATAGATAGATAGATAGATAGATAGATAGATAGATAGATAGATAGATAGATAGATAGATAGATAGATAGATAGACAAATTACTGTCATGGTTGAAAAAACAGCAGGAGTGTTTCATAAAGTGGTTGTCATGGTGATAGCTAGGTGACACCTGGGAGGGAATGATTGGCTGGTTCTGGTCCCAGTGAAACCCTTAAAGTGGCCTGTTCTGGTTCTGGTCACAGTGAGACCCTTTAAGTGGCCTGTTCTGGTTTTGGTCCTGATGCTGCAGAGGAAGTTAAAATGACTTAACAGTTTCAGAAGAAGGGCTTGTCTTGTTGCTAAGAGACAGATAATTAATTATCAGCATTCACAATATTAAAAAACATTTGTCTTTGAAAATTCACTCTTAAAAAAAGTCTTTATTTCATTTTGGCATTTTTCCCCAATTATGTGATGATAATTTAATGATCAAATATAACAAGAAAAGCATCTAGCATGTATAGAGCAGCATATCTCCACCAGACTCCATGTAAATAATCACTACTTTTAGTGTGTATAGAGCAGCATATCTCCACCAGACTCCATGTAAATAATCACTACTTTTAGCGTGTATAGAGCAGCATATCTCCACCAGACTCCATGTAAATAATCACTACTTTTAGCGTGTATAGAGCAGCATATCTCCACCAGACTCCATGTAAATAATCACTACTTTTAGCGTGTATAGAGCAGCATATCTCCACCAGACTCCATGTAAATAATCACTACTTTTAGTGTATAGAGCAGCACATCTCCACCAGACATTACAGCTCGTCCCTCTTCCTCCTCCTCTTGTTGGTCTTCTGGTCTTCCTTGTGGAAGACTTGTCCATCGGCCTGCTTCCTCCAGCTCAGCTTGATGTTGTGGTCCAGCCCCTGGTCCCTCAGCTTCTGTTGGAGCTGAGACACCAAACTTATCTTATTAGATTGGTTCTTCATGAAGGTAAAACAGTAGAAAACATGATGTACCTGCTTCAACATGGCCTCCATCACAGCAGGGTCATTCAGATCCACGTTCTCCTTCTTCTCAAACTTCACTTTCATCACTTTCTTTGTAACAGGAACCACTTTGGAAAGATCAAAGAAACTTTATGAGTTCAAACATGACTTTACATCACAAAATATCCAGCTCCATATCAGCGGATGAAGGTTTCTGGAGAACATCAACGCAGATCATGGTTTTAAAAGTTGGAACATACAATAACAGCCCAATGAGTTATTTAACAAGGAGTAATGGACCTGCATACAAGGAAGCAGACCCACTGGACCGAGGGGCCCTGGTGGTCTAGACCTGCTCTATCTGTAGATTATAGAGCGGTCTAGACCTGCTCTATCTGTAGATTATAGAGTGGTCTAGACCTGCTCTACCTGTAGATTATAGAGTGGTCTAGACCTGCTCTATCTGTAGATTATATAGTGGTCTAGACCTGCTCTATCTGTAGATTATATAGCGGTCTAGACCTGCTCTATCTGTAGATTACAGAGTGGTCTAGAGCTGCTCTATCTGTAGATTATAGAGCGGTCTAGACCTGCTCTATCTGTAGGTTATAGAGCGGTCTAGACCTGCTCTATCTGTAGATTATAGAGCGGTCTAGACCTGCTCTATCTGTAGATTATAGAGCGGTCTAGACCTGCTCTATCTGTAGATTATATAGCGGTCTAGACCTGCTCTATCTGTAGATTACAGAGTGGTCTAGAGCTGCTCTATCAGTAGATTATAGAGCGGTCTAGACCTGCTCTATCTGTAGATTATAGAGCGGTCTAGACCTGCTCTATCTGTAGATTATAGAGCGGTCTAGACCTGCTCTATCTGTAGATTATAGAGCGGTCTAGACCTGCTCTATCTGTAGATTATAGAGCGGTCTAGACCCGCTCTATCTGTCAATTATAGAGCAGTCTAGACCTGCTATATCTGTAGATTATAGAGTGGTCTAGACCTGTTCTATCTGTAGATTATAGAGCGGTCTAGACCTGCTCTATCTGTAGATTATAGAGCGGTCTAGGACCGTGGTCTAGGACCGAGGCCCCTGCAGGATCACAGGATGCTGCATTCATCATCGGGGGAGCTGGGGGTGAAGAGAGATATATTTTACTCATTTATAATATACTTGAGTCTGATGTGTTCCACATTTTAAAAAAAATTGTGAACAGCATCAAGGCTCACCTGGACCCTAGCACTCACCTGGACCCTACCACTCACCTGGACCCTACCACTCTCCTGGACCGTACCACTCTCCTGGACCGTACCACTCTCCTGGATCGTACCACTCACCTGGACCGTAGCAAATGAACGCTCTCTCCATGTCACAGGGCCAGCCCTCCCAGGCTCCTGATTGGCTGAAGTCTGCTGCCACGCAGATCTGGCTCCCGTTCTTGTTATCAGGGGGCCCGGTCTTCCAGAAACTGAAGGAGGAATTACTTCCATCAGACCACTTCCAGGAGTCCCTGAAGAGGCCAGTATAAACCTTTTCCACCTAGCATCCCCTGTATCTTCTGGTTCTCTGTCATGTCCCTCACACTGGCCAGGTCTGTGTGGTGGTCTCTGCAGTAGTTCTGGGCTCTAGTCCATGTCATAGTGGAGGGGCCGAGGACAAAAGTCACATTTGACCCTGAAAATGGAGCAGAGAGAAGTGTAGAGGCAGCAGAACATCAGACCTCCATCCATCCACATCTGGGATTCAAGTCTTTATAATATCTACAATAAATCCACTGAGATATAAAGAACCACATCAATAAACTAACTAACAGTCTCTCCACTTTAATAAGAAATGTCCTCAAATCTATAAATCAAGATTATATTGTTTCATATTGTTTTGATTATACGTGTATCTGCATATTAATATTTCCTCCGGGTTATTAAACACACACATGTGTTTATATTGTAAGATGTGTGCACGTGAACATGCACGAGTCCAATCTCTATAATATCAGAGGTCTTCCTCTGGGGGGGTGCTGAGGCCCCACTGAGCTGGTCCCCTCTCATTCTGCCGTCTTATTATCTCAGTCAGCTGGAAAGCTCTTTGAATGGCACCAACTGGCTGGAAGCTGCTGTTAGTTGGAGTGACTGTTACTACGGAGACCGGAGTGACTGTTACTACGGAGACCGGAGTAACTGTTACTACGGAGACCGGAGTGACTGTTACTACGGAGACCGGAGTAATGAAAACAAAGAGGGGAAACTTCACTAGTTAATACTCTCACCTCTGACTTCTGCACAGACTGGATACAGTTGGGTGTCACAGCTGTAGTCGATCCAGAGTCCATTATGATCCATCCCTGTGCAGGCTTTTACATTGTGTTCAGCGTCTGGTTCTCCTGAATCCCATCGCCTGAACTCCGTCTCCCCGGGTTTGTAGAAACTTGGGTCTGACAGGGACCATCACCAGGTGTTGGGGACATGGTCATCGTACAGTCCTATCCAGGCTCTCTGGTTGAGATATAAAGAATTAGGGTTAGTTTCTGATTTTTAATGAGCTTCTCGAGAACATAGATCTCTGCTGTTGTAAATACTGTTTGTGATGACTTAGTTTTGCTGCATTAGTTGTTTCCAGGTTTCAGGGTCTTGTATCGACCCGCTTCTATCGCTGCCTCTTCAAATAGAAAGAATTGAAGCTCCAACCCCACAGAAGCAGCAGTATTTAGGAAAAGAGCTTTTTAAAGTTCCCATATTGTTGATATTGCTCATGTTCAGGTCCATGATTGTATTTTGAGGTTGGACCAGCAGGGCACCGCCTGAAAAAGATACGTGGCACCTGATCTTTCTCCGTCCTAAAGACCCACCACCTGTGGGAGGAACCGATGGGGTCGGGTGCGCTGCCACATGGGTGGGGGTGAAGGTCAGGGGCCTCGATGGACCAGACCCGGGAGCAGAGGCTCTGGGGACATGGACTGTCCCCTCTCTGTGGGGGAAGGAGCCGGAGCTTGTGTGGGAGGTGAAGCGCTACCAGTTAGACGTTGGTGTTTACCCCGGTGGTGGGTCTTTACCCCGGTGGGTCTTTACCCCGGTGGGTAAATTAACTCAGACGGTGGTTTTTCTTGCTTCCTGCTTCTTACAGACGCTTTGCTGCTTGCTCCGGCCTCTGCTTGCATATTTTTGCTGATAATCTTGCTTTTCCTCTGAGAGAAACTATGAGCAGCTGCATGTCAGAGGACGCGGCTGGGGTCGCCCAGGACCAGATGACACGGCTGGGGTCGCCCAGGACCAGATGACGCGGCTGGGGTCGCCCAGGACCAGATGTCACCCAGGACCAGATGACGTGGCTGGGGTCGCCCAGGACCAGATGACGCGGCTGGGGTCGCCCAGGACCAGATGACACGGCTGGGGTCGCCCAGGACCAGATGACGCGGCTGGGGTCGCCCAGGACCAGATGACGCGGCTGGGGTCGCCCAGGACCAGATGACACGGCTGGGGTCGCCCAGGACCAGATGACGCGGCTGGGGTCGCCCAGGACCAGATGTCACCCAGGACCAGATGACGTGGCTGGGGTCGCCCAGGATCAGATGACGCGGCTGGGGTCGCCCAGGACCAGATGACGCGGCTGGGGTCGCCCAGGACCAGATGACGTGGCTGGGGTCGCCCAGGACCAGATGACGCGGCTGGGGTCGCCCAGGACCAGATGACGCGGCTGGGGTCGCCCAGGACCAGATGTCACCCAGGACCAGATGACGCGGCTGGGGTCGCCCAGGACCAGATGACGCGGCTGGGGTCGCCCAGGACTAGATGACGCGGCTGGGGTCGCCCAGGACCAGATGTCACCCAGGACCAGATGACGTGGCTGGGGTCGCCCAGGACCAGATGACGCGGCTGGGGTCGCCCAGGACCAGATGACGCGGCTGGGGTCGCCCAGGACCAGATGTCACCCAGGACCAGATGACGCGGCTGGGGTCGCCCAGGACCAGATGACGCGGCTGGGGTCGCCCAGGACTAGATGACGCGGCTGGGGTCGCCCAGGACCAGATGTCAC
>JABXJD010000382.1:135000-150000 GCA_013375575.1 Percina caprodes
GTGTGTGTGTGTGTGTGTGTGTGATCATATTAAGTGTGTGTGTGTGTGTGTGATCATATTAAGTGTGTGTGTGTGTGTGTGTGATCATATTAAGTGTGTGTGTGTGTGTGTGATCATATTAAGTGTGTGTGTGATCATATTAAGTGTGTGTGTGTGTCTGTGTGTGATCATATTAAGTGTGTGTGTGTGTGTGTGTGTGTGTGTGTGATCATATTAAGTGTGTGTGTGTGTGTGATCATATTAAGTGTGTGTGTGTGTGTGTGTGTGATCATATTAAGTGTGTGTGTGTGATCATATTAAGTGTGTGTGTGTGTGTGTGTGTGTGATCATATTAAGTGTATGTGTGTGTGTGTGTGTGTGTGTGTGTGTGTGTGTGTGTGTGTGATCATATTAAGTGTGTGTGTGTGTGTGTGTGATCATATTAAGTGTGTGTGTGTGTGATCATATTAAGTGTGTGTGTGTGTGTGTGTGTGATCATATTAAGTGTGTGTGTGTGTGTGTGTGTGTGATCATATTAAGTGTGTGTGTGTGTGTGTGTGTGTGATCATATTAAGTGTGTGTGTGTGTGTGTGTGTGTGTGTGTGATCATATTAAGTGTGTGTGTGTGTGTGTGTGTGTGTGTGATCATATTAAGTGTGTGTGTGTGTGTGTGTGTGTGTGTGTGTGTGTGTGTGATCATATTAAGTGTGTGTGTGTGTGTGTGTGTGATCATATTAAGTGTGTGTGTGTGTGTGTGTGATCATATTAAGTGTGTGTGTGTGTGTGTGTGTGTGTGTGTGTGTGTGTGTGTGTGTGTGTGTGTGTGTGTGTGTGTATCTCCTCACAGTGACTACAGCAGTACAGAGCATCAGCAGCAGGACGCTGAGCACTGAGCATCTCACTTTGAAGAAGGTGGAGTAGATCCCAAAGGGGTCCACGTAGACCAGCACCGTCCTCTCTGATGAGACACACTGGTCATCACCTGGGTCATAACCTGCACACCAGTACCCCCCCGCGTCCCCCACTGAGACATTAGAGACGACCAGGTTATCATTAACATAGTCCCAGCTCACTCTGCTCAGTCTCTGATCAGGCCCTACTTTAAAGACTCGTCCCTCTGTTCGGTCTGACTTGATGAACCAAACATGCACCTTACCCTGTCTCCTACCTGGGCACCTGAGGGTGACATCATCTCCCTCTGAGAAGAGCTCTACAGCGGGGGGGCCAAATGGGGGACACACCAACAGATAATACTGTTGCTGTCTCCTAGAGGCTTCACAGGAGTACCGACCTGAGTGATTTAACATTAGAGATGAAAACACCAGCGAGTAGTTCTGGTCTACTGAAGGATCAGTCTGGTTCAGTAGTCCTAGGTCAGAGGAGATCCTGTTAGACCAGCGGGGGGGCTGTTCATCAGTGGAGTCAGCGACGGTGCACGGCAACACGGCGGCCTCCCCCACTGAGCCGTAGATCATCTCATACGGTGGGTACAACTCTACATCCTGACCTCTGACACACTGCTGCTGGTCCAGCACCAGACATCTGTACAGTCCAAAGTCTGTTGCCGTGACGTTGGAAACACGAAGATGTGATGAGTTTGTCACCACTTGGTATCTTCCTCTAACATCGTCCATCTCTGATGTCGTCTTGTCCCCAAAAACTCTGCTCCATGTCTCCTGCTCATATCCAGAGTCCAGTTTGAGCCACAGGACGTCCTGATGACCAGCTGGTCCCCCACATGGCAGGTCCACTGTTTCTCCGAGTCTCGCTGAGATATCTCTCCTACCTATTGAAGTACAAACCATGATAGTGATGTTGTTGCCGTGGGTTACGGTGCCCCCGGTCCAGCACTCCTCTCGGTACGGGCCGGAGTCGGACCGGGTCAGACGGAGGATGCTGTAAGAAGAAGGATCCACATCGCTGACCAGTCGTTGTTTCAGGGGTCCAGGTACTGAGGACTGGTTGGACCAGAGGTCAGAGGTGTTCCACAGGACCAGGTCCTCCCCACCAACAGACCTGGAGATCAGGCAGGAGGTGGTGTTCCCGGGGGGGGTGAAGGTGTAGTTGTCTCCTTCCTCTCTGATGATGAGGTGTTCTCCTGCGTGGATGCTGCTGATGAGAGCGACCAGCAGGAAGGAGAGCTCTGTGACTGCAGCCATTCTGCTCCGAGGTCCACAACCACTGACACCCCCCAGCTCAGATACACTCTACACCCCCACTGACACCTCCCAGCTCAGATACACTCTACACCCCCACTGACACCTCCCAGCTCAGATACACTCTACACCCCCAGCCCCCCATCAGCTGATCTGTATCTTCTCTTCCTAACCATGAGGTCTGTGTCTTCTCATCAGAGGAAGCGTTGCAGCAGCAGCTATCTACCCAAAATCAACGTCTTTACACCAGACTACAACCACAGAAGCTCTTCATGCCCACACAGGGGGGGGGGGGTGTATACTTGTGACCCCTGTATTTTAACATAGGGGGGTATGTAAATAATCACTACTTTTAGTGTGTATAGAGCAGCATATCTCCACCAGACTCCATGTAAATAATCACTACTTTTAGCGTGTATAGAGCAGCATATCTCCACCAGACTCCATGTAAATAATCACTACTTTTAGCGTGTATAGAGCAGCATATCTCCACCAGACTCCATGTAAATAATTATCTTTAAGAATAAATAAGTTTTCTTCCTTAAAATACAGGGGCATAAGAATACACCCCCCTAGGTTTCTGGGTTCCAAGACGGGCTCCTCTCTCGGCCTGCCTGTAAAGAGATACACGCTAAAAGTAGTGATTATTTACATGGAGTCTGGTGGAGATATGCTGCTCTATACACGCTAAAAGTAGTGATTATTTACATGGAGTCTGGTGGAGATATGCTGCTCTATACACGCTAAAAGTAGTGATTATTTACATGGAGTCTGGTGGAGATATGCTGCTCTATACACGCTAAAAGTAGTGATTATCTACATGGAGTCTGGTGGAGATATGCTGCTCTATACACACTAAAAGTAGTGATTATTTACATGGAGTCTGGTGGAGATATGCTGCTCTATACACGCTAAAAGTAGTGATTATTTACATGGAGTCTGGTGGAGATATGCTGCTCTATACACGCTAAAAGTAGTGATTATTTACATGGAGTCTGGTGGAGATATGCTGCTCTATACACGCTAAAAGTAGTGATTATTTACATGGAGTCTGGTGGAGATATGCTGCTCTATACACGCTAAAAGTAGTGATTATTTACATGGAGTCTGGTGGAGATGTCGGGCTTTTTGGGAACCACTGATCCAGTGATTTTAGAGACAGGACCCTGGTCCAGTACCCCCCCACCGCTTACTGCTTCCTGCCATAAAGTAAAAAATAACATCACCTGACCAAAGGACTACGGCTGAAAAACACATTTACAGAAATGGTGATTAATGTTTGTTGTCCTTTATCAATAAAAACACAAAAATACAAAAATACTTCACAATTAAGATAATTGGGAGTTTGGAGTCATAGAGTAATCAGATTACTGGATATCAGAGTAATCAGATTACTGGAGCAGAGCATCACAGAGACAGGAAGTGCAGCAGGATGAGAAGGAGCAGGAGGGGCGTGGCCTGCAGGAGGGGGGCGGAGCTCTTCAGATCCACCTCCACAGGTAAGTGGTCACTGATCTCCTGCGCCTGGAAGACAGAAGCAGAAGAGCACAGAGTCAGACAGACAGACAGGTAGACAGACAGACAGACAGACAGACAGACAGGCAGGCAGACAGGCAGGTAGACAGACAGGTAGACAGGCAGGTAGACAGACAGGCAGACAGACAGACAGGCAGGCAGACAGACAGGCAGGCAGGCAGACAGACAGGCAGGCAGGCAGACAGACAGGCAGGCAGACAGACAGGCAGGCAGACAGGCAGGTAGACAGACAGGTAGACAGACAGGCAGACAGACAGACAGGCAGGCAGGCAGGCAGACAGGCAGGCAGGTAGACAGGCAGGTAGACAGACAGGTAGACAGGCAGGTAGACAGACAGGCAGACAGACAGACAGGCAGACAGACAGGCAGACAGACAGACAGACAGACAGACAGGCAGGTAGGCAGGTAGACAGAGAGAGAGACAGACAGACAGACAGACAGGTAGACAGGTAGACAGACAGAGAGACAAAGAGAGACAGAGAGACAGAGAGACAGACAGACAGACAGACAGACAGGTAGACAGGCAGGTAGACAGACAGGTAGACAGAGAGAGAGACAGAAAGACAGACAGACAGACAGACAGGTATACAGAGAGACAGACAGACAGACAGACAGACAGACAGACAGACAGACAGGTAGACAGGCAGGTAGACAGACAGGTAGACAGAGAGAGAGACAGACAGAGACAGACAGGTATACAGAGAGACAGACAGACAGACAGACAGACAGACAGACAGACAGACAGGCAGACAGACAGACAGACAGACAGACAGGCAGACAGACAGACAGACAGACAGACAGACAGACAGACAGACAGGTAGACAGGCAGGTAGACAGACAGGTAGACAGAGAGAGAGACAGACAGACAGACAGACAGGTATACAGAGAGACAGACAGACAGACAGACAGACAGACAGACAGACAGACAGGCAGACAGACAGACAGACAGACAGACAGGCAGACAGACAGACAGACAGACAGACAGACAGACAGACAGACAGACAGACAGGTACCTTGGTCCTGGGGATCTTCAAATCTTCAGCGTAGTTGTAGACTTGTGCAGAGAACGGAGTGATGGCTTTCAGGAAGGTTCTACCATGGACCACGATCCTACACACACACACACACACACACACACACACACACACACACACACACACACACACACACACACACACACACACACACACACACACACACACACACTCATTTGTAATGTCTGTATTTATGTAAAGCAATTATTATTATTATTATTATTATTATTATTATTATTATTATTATTAATAATAATAATAATAATAATAATAATAATAATTCCCCTGCATCTTATCTAAAACCTACACCTATACCCCCACACACACAGCCCCCACCTGTCGAAGGCGCAGCTGGTCTCGTCGGAGACGGTGGTGTCCACCCGGTCCCCGATCAGCCAGGCGAACGCTGACTTGGTGTACAGGCGGATGTCTCGCTTATCGTCACGGGTTACGTAGGAGCAGGAGGCGTGGAAGTCTCCCAGGAACATCACGTTCTACACACACACACACACACACACACACACACACAGAGACACACACACACACACGCAGAGACACACACACACACGCAGAGACACACACACACACACACACACAGAGAGACACACACACACACAGAGAGACACAGAGAGAGAGAGACACACACACACACACACACACACACACACACACACACAGAGACACACACACACACACGCAGAGACACACACACACACGCAGAGACACACACACACACACACACACACAGAGACACACACACACACAGAGAGACACAGAGAGAGACACACACACACACACACACACACACACAGAGAGACACACACACACACACGCAGAGACACACACACACACACACACGCAGAGACACACACACACACACACACACAGAGAGACACACACACACACACACAGAGAGACACACACACACACAGAGAGACAGACACACACACACACACACACACACAGAGACACACACACACACACGCAGGCAGAGAGACACACACACACACACGCAGGCAGAGAGACACACACACACACGCAGAGACACACACACACACACACAGGCAGAGAGACACACACACACACACACACACTCACAGAGACACACAGAGACACAGAGACACACACAGACAGAGACACACACACACACACACACAGGCAGAGAGACACACACACACACACACTCACAGAGACACACAGAGAAACACACACGCAGAGACACACACACACACACACACACACACACACACACACACACACACACATTAAATTAATGTAAATGATGATTTTGGAGGCTCTGTACCAAAGAGATGTTTTCTTTAGTGTGTAGGATACGACGCCCTCCCTGTCCTCCCCCCTCTCTCCCTCCTCTCTCCCTCCCCCACCTCTCTCCCCCCTCCCTGTCCTCCCCCCTCTCTCCCTCCTCTCTCCCTCCCTGTCCTCCCCCTCTCTCCCTCCTCTCTCCCTCCCTGTCCTCCCCCCTCTCTCCCTCCTCTCTCCCTCCCTGTCCTCCCCCCTCTCTCCCTCCTCTCTCCCTCCCTGTCCTCCCCCCCTCTCTCCCTCCCCCACCTCTCTCCCCCTCCCTGTCCTCCCCCCTCTCTCCCTCCTCTCTCCCTCCCTGTCCTCCCCCCTCTCTCCCTCCTCTCTCCCTCCCTGTCCTCCCCCCTCTCTCCCTCCTCTCTCCCTCCCTGTCCTCCCCCCTCTCTCCCTCCTCTCTCCCTCCCTGTCCTCCCCCTCTCTCCCTCCCTGTCCTCCCCCTCTCTCCCTCCCTGTCCTCCCTCTCTCCTCCCTGTCCTCCCCCTCTCTCCCTCCCCTGTCCTCCCCCTCTCTCCCCCCTCCCTGTCCTCCCCCCTCTCTCCCTCCCTGTCCTCCCTCCCCCCTCTCTCCCTTCCATTCCTCCCCCCCCTCCTCCCTGATTCCTCACCATGTTGTTCCATTTCTTGCTGACTTCCTGGAAGACGTCGTAGAGCCGGTCGATCTCCTGGACCGCCTGACCCGGGTCCGAGTGCAGAGGAACCAGAACAAAGGACCGGATGGCTGCAGGGGGGTCACACAGGGTGGAACAGGGTCACATAGAGTGTAACAGGGTCACACAGGGTGGAACAGGGTCACACAGGGTGGAACAGGGTCACACAGGGTCACACAGGGTGGAACAGGGTCACACAGGGTGGAACAGGGTCACACAGGGTCACACAGGGTGGAACAGGGTCACACAGGGTGGAACAGGGTCACACAGGGTCACACAGGGTGGAACAGGGTCACACAGGGTCACACAGGGTGGAACAGGGTCACACAGGGTCACACAGGGTGGAACAGGGTCACACAGGGTGGAACAGGGTCACACAGGGTCACACAGGGTGGAGCTGGGTCACACAGGGTGGAGCTGGGTGGGATGTTGTGTTTTGTGTTATGTTTTATGTTGTGTAGTTGTGTGTTGTGTAGTTGTGTGTTATGTTGTGTAGTTGTGTGTTGTGTAGTTGTGTGTTATGTTGTGTAGTTGTGTGCTATGTTGTGTAATTGTGTGCTATGTTGTGTGTTATGTTTTATGTTGTGTAGTTGTGTTATGTTGTGTAGTTGTGTTATGTTGTGTAGTTGTGTTATGTTGTGTAGTTGTGTTATGTTGTGTAGTTGTGTTATGTTGTGTAGTTGTGTTATGTTGTGTAGTTGTGTGTCCACTGACCAGTTTTGTCGCTGTAGAACTGAACGACGAACGGCTCCCTGACGAAGGACCCGGGCTTCTGGTACTGGTACTGACCCGTCACGTTCACCGTGTTAGTCCTATTGGGAGAAACAGGATCTATGTGTACTGGATCTATATTTACTGGATCTATATATACTAGATCTATATGCACTAGATCTATATTTCCTAGATCTGTGTGCACTGGATCTATATTTAATAGATCTATATTTCCTAGATCTATATGCACTAGATCTATGTGCACTAGATCTATGTGCACTAGATCTATGTGATAAGATGTGTACAGGTGTGTTTCCTGGATGGATCATACCTGTAGAGGAAGACATATTGCTGCAGATCGCCAGGGTCTCCCAGAGTCTTACTGGCCAATGATTGGTAGGTGTTGCCGTCATACCTCAACACACAAACAGAGAAACTGTTACCATGGTAACGCACATTTGCTTGTTTCTACCTGATGATGAACATCTGTCCTGTAGGGTAACATTACAGCTTGTTTCTCCCTGATGCTGAACATCTGTCCTGTAGGGAAACATTACAGCTTGTTTCTACCTGATGATGAACATCTGTCCTGTAGGGTAACATTACAGCTTGTTTCTCCCTGATGATGAACATCTGTCCTGTAGGGAAACATTACAGCTTGTTTCTACCTGATGATGAACATCTGTCCTGTAGGGTAACATTACAGCTTGTTTCTACCTGATGATGAACATCTGTCCTGTAGGGAAACATTACAGCTTGTTTCTCCCTGATGATGAACATCTGTCCTGTAGGGTAACATTACAGCTTGTTTCTCCCTGATGATGAACATCTGTCCTGTAGGGTAACATTACAGCTTGTTTCTCCCTGATGATGAACATCTGTCCTGTAGGGTAACATTACAGCTTGTTTCTACCTGATGATGAACATCTGTCCTGTAGGGTAACATTACAGCTTGTTTCTACCTGATGATGAACATCTGTCCTGTAGGGTAACATTACAGCTTGTTTCTACCTGATGATGAACATCTGTCCTGTAGGGTAACATTACAGCTTGTTTCTACCTGATGATGAACATCTGTCCTGTAGGGTAACATTACAGCTTGTTTCTCCCTGATGATGAACATCTGTCCTGTAGGGTAACATTACAGCTTGTTTCTCCCTGATATTCTCCCATAAACACCAGCATATTCAACACATGCACAACAGCCCTGATTCAGACAGTTTCCAATAGAAAGCCTTCAGTAGGAATCATGCTGGTCTCCCTGTAACAGCCCCCCCGGGGCAGGTGTTGGAGGTGCTCTAAGCGACGTCACACTGAGATGTGAGTTCTGGGGACAGGCAGCTAGCAGATAGTGAGGAGATGTTTTTTACCCGAGACGTCACTTAGAGCACCTCGAAGTAAGAAAAGCTGCTTACAAATCCCACGTTTCCTTTCCGTAGCCAATAAATACCCCGAGACTGGAGCCATGTTATAATGCAGACTGGTAGACAGCAGCAGAGGGAGCAAAGAAAGCAGAGTTCAGGTTAGCGGCGTAGTGGGGAGTAGTAGAGCATAGCGTGGGCGTAGTGGGGTGTAGCGGGGCGTAGTGGGGTGTAGCGGGGCGTAGCGGGGTGTAGTGGGGCGTAGTGGGGCGTAGAGGGGCATAGTGGAGCGAAGTGGGGCGTAGTAGAGTGTAGAGGGGCGTAGTAGAGTGTAGAGGGGCGTAGTAGAGTATAGAGGGGCGTAGTAGAGTGTAGTGGGATGTAGTGGGGCGTAGTAGAGTGTAGAGGGGCGTAGTAGAGTGTAGTGGGATGTAGTGGGGCGTAGTAGAGTGTAGAGGGGCGTAGTAGAGTGTAGTGGGATGTAGTGGGGCGTAGTGGGGCGTAGTGGGGCGTAGTGGAGCGAAGTGGGGCGTAGTAGAGTGTAGAGGGGCGTAGTAGAGTGTAGAGGGGCGTAGTAGAGTGTAGTGGGGTGTAGAGGGGCGCAGTGGGGTGTAGTAGGGAGTAGTAGAGCCCCGGAGATACCCCTGATTAATGATGATTAATGATGATTAATGATGATTAATGATGATTAATGATGATTAATGATGATTAATGATGATGAAGACCACTGTACCTGTCGGTTGCCCTGTAGGAGGCAGACAGTGATCACATGATCCGTTAGTACTCCTTTAACAGCTCAGCAGCTAACACGAGCATTTATTATGAAATACAAATATGATAATGATATTTTATTAGAACCATAGACCATTAAAATCTAGAACCATTAAAATCTAAAATCTAGAACCATTAAAATCTAAAATCTAGAACCATTAAAATCTAGACCATTAAAATCTAGAACCATCAGCTCCAGGACTACCGGTTATCTTCATGGTGAATTAATGTGTTAATATTATTAATTATAATTAATTATATTCTGGAAGAATGGATGAGTTGTCGTGTCTCTAAAATGTGGATCAGTGTTTCCCAAAAAGTCCAACAAGACGTCCTCTAGTGTCTCGTTCTGTCCCCGACTCAAAGACATTCAGCTTCCTGTCCCAGAGGACAGAGGACACTACAACAGGGTCACATTTAAGAGAAGGTCACCTGGTTTTCATTAAAAAGGACCAACTGATTGATGGTTATGAGAATAGATGAACGTCATAGTTTCCTCTCTGCAGCTTTCTTCGGCTCATTAAAATGTAAAAATATTTCCCTAAAGACGGAGATGGAAGGCGTTTGGACGGAGAGACGTCAACGGTCCACTGATACAGAAATAGACTGTCGCGCAAAAGTTGCCTTTTATAAGGTCTGCTAATAGCTGGACCTCCTGACCTCCTGACCCCCTAACAGCCTGACCTCCTGACCCCCTGACCTCCTGACCTCCTGACGTCCTGACCTCCTGACCTCCTAACAGCCTGACGTCCTAACAGCCTGACCCCCTGACCTCCTGACCCCCTGACCTCCTGACCCCCTGACCTCCTGACCTCCTAACAGCCTGACCCCCTGACCTCCTGACCCCCTGACCTCCTGACCTCCTGACCTCCTAACAGCTTGACCCCCGTTAGTGAGAAGGAGAAGGTTCTGGGTTGTTAGAATCTCTCCTCCTCCGTTTACCTGTTGAGAGAAGCCAGCAGAGCTTCGATTCCTTTACCGTCAAAATCAGTCACGTGCAGCAGGAGACAGATGTCACAGCGAGACACAATCTGCAGACAGACAGAGAGACAGGCAGACAGACAGACAGACAGAGAGACAGGCAGACAGGCAGACAGGCAGACAGAGAGACAGACAGACAGACAGAGAGACAGACAGGCAGACAGGCAGACAGACAGACAGACAGGCAGACAGGCAGACAGAGAGACAGACAGACAGACAGAGAGACAGACAGGCAGACAGGCAGACAGACAGGCAGACAGAGAGACAGACAGACAGACAGGCAGACAGGCAGACAGGCAGACAGAGAGACAGACAGACAGACAGAGAGACAGACAGGCAGACAGGCAGACAGACAGGCAGACAGAGAGACAGACAGACAGACAGAGAGACAGACAGGCAGAGAGACAGACAGACAGACAGAGAGACAGACAGGCAGACAGACAGACAGACAGACAGGCAGACAGGCAGACAGAGAGACAGACAGACAGACAGACAGACAGGCAGACAGGCAGACAGGCAGACAGACAGACAGACAGGCAGACAGGCAGACAGAGAGACAGACAGACAGACAGACAGACAGACAGACAGGCAGACAGGCAGGCAGACAGACAGGCAGGCAGGCAGACAGACAGGCAGACAGACAGACAGACAGACAGGCAGACAGGCAGACAGAGAGACAGACAGACAGACAGGCAGACAGACAGACAGACAGACAGGCAGACAGACAGGCAGACAGACAGGCAGGCAGGCAGACAGACAGACAGGCAGACATATAAATCAGATTTAAATTATTTAAATTGAGTCATTTTCTCTCTGATCAACAGACCTTCTTGCAGATTTATTTCCATGTTTTTGATTTAGCAAAAGTAAATGTCATGGAAATGTCAGTAATGTGTATCGCGTCCTACCCGGGTGAGCGTGTGCCAGCAGCGTCCTACCCGCGTGAGCGTGTGCCAGCAGCGTCCTACCCGCGTGAGCCAGCAGCGTCCTACCCGCGTGAGCCAGCAGCGTCCTACCCGCGTGAGCGTGTGCCAGCAGCGTCCTACCCGCGTGAGCGTGTGCCAGCAGCGTCCCACCCGCGTGAGCGTGTGCCAGCAGCGTCCTACCCGCGTGAGCGTGTGCCAGCAGCGTCCTACCCGCGTGAGCGTGTGCCAGCAGCGTCCTACCCGCGTGAGCGTGTGCCAGCAGCGTCCTACCCGCGTGAGCGTGTGCTAGCAGCGTCCTACCCGCGTGAGCGTGTGCCAGCAGCGTCCCTACCCGCGTGAGCCAGCAGCGTCCTACCCGCGTGTGCCAGCAGCGTCCTACCCGCGTGAGCGTGTGCCAGCAGCGTCCTACCCGCGTGAGCGTGTGCCAGCAGCGTCCTACCCGCGTGAGCGTGTGCCAGCAGCGCCCTACCCGCGTGAGCGTGTGCCAGCAGCGTCCTACCCGCGTGAGCGTGTGCCAGCAGCGTCCTACCCGCGTGAGCGTGTGCCAGCAGCGTCCTACCCGCGTGGCGTGTGCCAGCAGCGTCCTACCCGCGTGAGCGTGTGCCAGCAGCGTCCTACCCGCGTGAGCGTGTGCCAGCAGCGTCCTACCCGCGTGAGCGTGTGCCAGCAGCGTCCTACCCGCGTGAGCGTGTGCCAGCAGCGTCCTACCCGCGTGAGCCAGCAGCGTCCTACCCGCGTGAGCCAGCAGCGTCCTACCCGCGTGAGCCAGCAGCGTCCTACCCGCGTGAGCGTGTGCCAGCAGCGTCCTACCCGCGTGAGCGTGTGCCAGCAGCGTCCTACCCGCGTGCGCGTGTGCCAGCAGCGCCCTACCCGCGTGAGCGTGTGCCAGCAGCGTCCTACCCGCGTGAGCGTGTGCCAGCAGCGTCCTACCCGCGTGAGCGTGTGCCAGCAGCGTCCTACCCGCGTGAGCGTGTGCCAGCAGCGTCCTACCCGCGTGAGCGTGTGCCAGCAGCGTCCTACCCGCGTGAGCGTGTGCCAGCAGCGTCCTACCCGCGTGAGCGTGTGCCAGCAGCGTCCTACCCGCGTGAGCGTGTGCCAGCAGCGTCCTACCCGCGTGAGCGTGTGCCAGCAGCGTCCTACCCGCGTGAGCGTGTGCCAGCAGCGTCCTACCCGCGTGCGCGTGTGCCAGCAGCGTCCTACCCGCGTGAGCGTGTGCCAGCAGCGTCCTACCCGCGTGAGCGTGTGCTAGCAGCGTCCTACCCGGGTGAGCGTGTGCCAGCAGCGTCCTACCCGCGTGAGCGTGTGCCAGCAGCGTCCTACCCGCGTGAGCGTGTGCCAGCAGCGTCCTACCCGCGTGAGCGTGTGCTAGCAGCGTCCTACCCGCGTGAGCGTGTGCCAGCAGCGTCCTACCCGCGTGAGCGTGTGCTAGCAGCGTCCTACCCGCGTGAGCGTGTGCTAGCAGCGTCCTACCCGCGTGAGCGTGTGCTAGCAGCGTCCTACCCGCGTGAGCGTGTGCTAGCAGCGTCCTACCCGCGTGAGCGTGTGCTAGCAGCGCCACCCCGTGAGCGTGTGCTAGCAGCGTCCTACCCGCGTGAGCGTGTGCTAGCAGCGTCCTACCCGCGTGAGCGTGTGCCAGCAGCGTCCTACCCGCGTGAGCGTGTGCCAGCAGCGTCCTACCCGCGTGAGCGTGTGCTAGCAGCGTCCTACCCGCGTGAGCGTGTGCTAGCAGCGTCCTACCCGTGTGAGCGTGTGCAGTACTCTGTAGTCCGCTGCCTTGTCGCTGTTGAACTCCTGCACGTTGTAGGAGCAGATCTTGAAGTCTGCCGCTCCTCCGAGCAGCAGAGCGAGGAACGAGGTGAGGAGGAGAGGAAGACAAGGAGAGCGCCACCTCATGGTTACACTGTGGAGAAAACACAAGAACATCTCATCAGCAAATAAAAGAAGAAAACAACGCAGACAGCTGTTAGGAGTAGAAAGGGACAGTTTGTCTCCTTTGTCACTTTTTAGAGGTTTTTGTTGCGTCTCACAGATCCATCAGTGGACAAATCATATGAGTTCTTTAATGGAGGACAGCGCGGTTACAGCCTCGCTACGGTTCACTGATGACCAGCAGTGGAACAAGTACTCAGATACCACACTGTACGAGTACTCTGTTACAGTAGAAGTACTCGGATACCACACTGTACGAGTACTCTGTTACAGTAGAAGTACTAAGACCACACTGTATGAGTACTCTGTTACAGTAGAAGTACTAATACCACACTGTACGAGTACTCTGTTACAGTAGAAGTACTAAGACCACACTGCATGAGTACTCTGTTACAGTAGAAGTATGTAAGTATCATCAGAAGAATGTAGTTATAGTTAAGTATTAAAACCTGTTAGAGAGTAAAGGAGCCAACCAGCTGTTTAATGACATCACTCACACACACACACACACACACACACACACACACACACACACAGGTACACACACACACGAATGGACATGCTGAATGACGTTGGGCTACTGTAACACATTAATCACCACTATCATGTTCATGGGAAACCAGAGAGGGACAGTCAGAGTCTGAAAGGGAGGAAGAAGAAGGAGGAGGAAGAGTGAGAAGAAGAGGAAGAGGAAGAAGAGGAAGAGGAGCTGGAAGCTGCTGGTGGACTGACTACATCTAGAGAGGAACAAGCTCCACACTAACACACGCACACGTGTCCCATGGGTGTGCTATGGGGGTGTCACTCTAGTCCCATGGGTGTGCTATGGGGGTGCCACTCTAGTCCCATGGGTGTGCTATGGGGTGCCACTCTAGTCCCATGGGTGTGCTATGGGGGTGCCACTCTAGTCCCATGGGTGTGCTATGGGGGTGCCACTCTAGTCCCATGGGTGTGCTATGGGGGTGCCACTCTAGTCCCATGGGTGTGCTATGGGGGTGCCACTCTAGTCCCATGGGTGTGCTATGGGGGTGTCACTCTAGTCCCATGGGTGTGCTATGGGGGTGTTACTCTAGTCCCATGGGTGTGCTATGGGGGTGCCACTCTAGTCCCATGGGTGTGCTATGGGGTGCCACTCTAGTCCCATGGGTGTGCTATGGGGGTGCCACTCTAGTCCCATGGGTGTGCTATGGGGTGCCACTCTAGTCCCATGGGTGTGCTATGGGGTGTCACTCTAGTCCCATGGGTGTGCTATGGGGGTGTTACTCTAGTCCCATGGGTGTGCTATGGGGGTGCCACTCTAGTCCCATGGGTGTGCTATGGGGGTGCCACTCTAGTCCCATGGGTGTGCTATGGGGTGTCACTCTAGTCCCATGGGTGTGCTATGGGGGTGCCACTCTAGTCCCATGGGTGTGCTATGGGGGTGCCACTCTAGTCCCATGGGTGTGCTATGGGGGTGTCACTCTAGTCCCATGGGTGTGCTATGGGGTGCCACTCTAGTCCCATGGGTGTGCTATGGGGGTGCCACTCTAGTCCCATGGGTGTGCTATGGGGGTGTCACTCTAGTCCCATGGGTGTGCTATGGGGTGCCACTCTAGTCCCATGGGTGTGCTATGGGGGTGTCACTCTAGTCCCATGGGTGTGCTATGGGGT
>JABXJD010000382.1:157500-160000 GCA_013375575.1 Percina caprodes
GGGGCTGGTCTAGAGCCGGGTGTAGGGGTGGGGGCTGGTCTAGAGCCGGGTGTAGGGGTGGGGGCTGGTCTAGAGACGGGTGTAGGGGGGTGGGGGCTGGTCTAGAGACGGGTGTAGGGGTGTGGGGGCTGGTCTAGAGCCGGGTGTAGGGGTGGGGGCTGGTCTAGAGACGGGTGTAGGGGGGTGGGGGCTGGTCTAGAGACGGGTGTAGGGGGGTGGGGGCTGGTCTAGAGACGGGTGTAGGGGGGTGGGGGCTGGTCTAGAGACGGGTGTAGGGGGTGGGGGCTGCTCTAGAGACCGGGACCTGGTCCTGCTGCCTGTAGCGTCCTGCTCCAGGCCGGCTGCATTATTTATGGGACATGGTTCTAGAGAGGCAGATCTGTAACTGGAGCCAGATCAGACTGAGCCGCTGACATGGGACCCAGCAGTGAACTGGACTGTAGAGGACATCTCTGTGTCTGCCTGTCTGCCTGTCTGTCTGTCTCTATGTCTGTCTCTATGTCTCTCTCTATGTCTGTCTCTCTCTATGTCTGTGTCTATGTTTGTCTGTCTGTCTGTCTCTATGTCTGTCTGTCTGTCTGTCTGTCTCTATGTCTGTCTGTCTGTCTCTATGTCTGTCTCTATGTCTGTCTGTCTGTCTCTATGTCTGTCTGTCTGTCTGTCTGTCTGTCTCTATGTCTGTCTGTCTCTATGTCTGTCTGTCTGTCTGTCTGTCTCTATGTCTGTCTCTATGTCTGTCTGTCTGTCTGTCTGTCTGTCTCTATGTCTGTCTGTCTCTATGTCTGTCTCTCTGTCTGTCTAGAGTGAGAGATTGTCTCCAGAGTGAGTACTGACCCTAGAGTCATAGTGAGAGAAACCGTGTCTCCCGTCTTCTTTCTGACTGATATTGTCCCCTGTTGTCTCTGCAGCTCCCCCCCCCCCCATGGCGTCCCGGCTGCTGGAGCGTCTTAAGCGCTCTCTGTTTAAGGATGGCCAGGGGGCGGGGCCAGAGCAGGAAGAGGAGGAGTTTAGCGAGGAGCGGTGGGAGGCGGAGCTGGAGGAGGACGAGGACGAGTGTGTGACGGAGCGGCTCGGGGGGACGCTGAGCTTCAACAGCAGCGCCGTCGGAGACGGGGACAGCGGAGGAGAGGACAGCGACTCTGACTTCCTGGGGGACTCCATGGAGGACGGGCTCAGCAGCACAGGTCAGGAGACATTGGGCGTTTCTCAATCTGTGTTCTTGTGTTCTTCATGTTCGGGGCCAAAGTTCTGACCCAATACACAAGTTAGCATTTAGCCAAGAACAGTTAAAACCCCGGACGTGTTCTCGACGCCCATCTCACCGAGGATACATCGGATGGTAACTTGTGTGAACTTGGCAGGGCCGGTATCCCAGAATGCAATTCAGGTGTAAAGCGCGGATGGTTTCCGGTACACAGATACAACAGAAGTGGAAAGTTTTTCACAATTTACGTCTGTTATTAAATCAATAATTTCATTTTTAAGACGTTTTAAGGCGAGAAACCAACTGTGTAGATTTTGAATATCGGCAGTTTAACAAAAATTTATGGTGAATTAAAAAAGCCTTCGGAGTTGGAAAGCTGCGCAATCCCCGGCGGGCGTAGCGAGCTCGCCAGCCGGGAATGTCTCTCGCGAGCCGGTCAGTCAGCTCACAGACCCCCGACCCCCATTTAGACAGACCACTGCAGTAGCGACATGGCAGAGATAAGCCAGGTTCACAACTGTAAGATATTTAAAACAATTAACCGCTGTTATTCTGTATTTCATTCATTACATTCAGCGTTTTGTTCTGTGTATTGTTGTAATTGTTTTTATCGGGGGACAACTGAGGAAACCAGGACCAGCCCCCCCTGTGCTGGGGGTGTTGGACCAGCCTCTCTGTGCTGGGGTGTTGGACCAGCCTCTCTGTGCTGGGGGTGTTGGACCAGCCTCTCTGTGCTGGGGGTGTTGGACCAGCCTCTCTGTGCTGGGGGTGTTGGACCAGCCTCTCTGTGTTGGGGGTGTTGGACCAGCCTCTCTGTGCTGGGGTGTTGGACCAGCCTCTCTGTGCTGGGGGTGTTGGACCAGCCTCTCTGTGCTGGGGCGTTGGACCAGCCTCTCTGTGCTGGGGGTGTTGGACCAGCCTCTCTGTGCTGGGGTGTTGGACCAGCCTCTCTGTGCTGGGGGTGTTGGACCAGCCTCTCTGTGCTGGGGTGTTGGACCAGCCTCTCTGTGCTGGGGGTGTTGGGCCAGCCTCTCTGTGCTGGGGCGTTGGACCAGCCTCTCTGTGCTGGGGGTGTTGGACCAGCCTCTCTGTGCTGGGGGTGTTGGACCAGCCTCTCTGTGCTGGGGGTGTTGGACCAGCCTCTCTGTGCTGGGGGTGTTGGACCAGCCTCTCTGTGCTGGGGGTGTTGGACCAGCCTCTCTGTGCTGGGGTGTTGGACCAGCCTCTCTGTGCTGGGGGTGTTGGACCAGCCCCTGTGCTGGGGGTGTTGGACCAGCCTCTCTGTGCTGGGGGTGT
>JABXJD010000382.1:165000-167500 GCA_013375575.1 Percina caprodes
CCTGCAGGAGAGCGAATGGGACGGCTAGAAACAAACACACACACACACACTCACACACACACACACACTGCAGAGGACAATCACTACGATGCAACACAATAAAACCTGAGGCGCTTTCTCTTCAATCAGCTGAGACGAGATGGTTGTGACAGCCGGAGGATCGTGTGTGTGTGTGTGTGTGTGTGTGTGTGTGTGTGTGTGTGTGTGTGTGTGTGTGTGTGTGTGTGTGTGTGTGTGTGTGTGTGTGTGTGTGTGTGTGTGTGTGTGTGTGTGTGTGTGTGTGTGTGTGTGTGTGTGTGTGTGTGTGTGTGTGTGTGTGTGTGTGTGTGTGTGTGTGTGTGTGCGTGTGTGCGTGTGTGCGTGTGTGCGTGTGCGCGTGTGCGCGTGCGTGCGTGCGTGCGTGCGCGCGCGCGCGCCCTCCTGTTGTCCTGTTTTCATATGAGGTGCGTTCAGGTGCATTCTGGGCGTGCTGGTCTTACAGGGAGGTGCGTTCAGGGGCATTCTGGGCGTGCTGGTCTTACAGGGAGGTGCGTTCAGGGGCATTCTGGGCGTGCTGGTCTTACACGACGGTGCGTTCAGGTGCATTCTGGGCGTATTGCTATCTTGAGGCAGAGGGAAGTGAACGCACCGCTAACGTTATTTTAACACTTCAGTAAAACTCGGTCAGTTTGAGAAGAGAAATCGTTTCTGGGTTTTTTGTCGCTTATTTCAACATTTGTTGCTTGTTGTGAAGAAGAAATGTGAAAGTTTGATTTCATTTGTTATTTTTGTTGACGTTTAAACTTCATATTGATTGACGCTTCAGTGACGTGTGCAGCCGGTCTGGATCCATCGATGTCCCCTCGACGTGGTCCTGGACCTCTACGAGAGCCGACCGACGTCGAGGCCGATACAGATTCGCGTATTTGGTTCTTTAAAGAGCCGATGTTCCGATATATCGGCCGGAAATAATAATAATATTATAATAGTTTTCCTGGTTTTCAGCGCTGCATCACAGTAAAGTGATGATGTCATTTCCTGTCCCTACCAGCATGGTCTGTTATCACAAAACTAATTATTTAATTAATATTCATCATAATAGTCGACCCTCCAATATCTGCAGTATCAATATTGAAGTTTTTGGTCCAGATATGGTGATATTTGTCGTCACCGCCCAGACTCACGTCCTGCTGTGGACTCCACTTCCCAGCATTCAGCTGGAAGGTGTGACGCAACATCAGACCTTCTTCTTCTTCTGGTTTTCTATCAGATGTTTTGTGTTGTTTCGGCTGCATTTACACAGAGAAACAAACACCTGTCTGTCTCTCCCTGTCTGTCTCTATTACTGTCTGTCTCTCCCTGTCCCTCTCCCTGTTTGTTCCTCTGTCTGTCTCTCCCTGTCTGTCTCTATTACTGTCTGTCTCTCTCCCTGTCTGTTCCTCTGTCTGTCTCTCTCCCTCTGTCTGTCTCTATTACTGTCTGTCTGTCTGTCTCTCCCTGTCTCTCTGTCTGTCTGTCCCTGTCTCTTTCCCTGTCTGTCTCTGTCTCTCTCTCCCTGTCTGTTCCTCTGTATGTCCTTCTCTGTCTTTCTCCCTGTCTGTCTGTCTCTCTCCCTGTCTCTCTACCTGTCTGTCTCTCTACCTGTCTGTCTCTCTCTCTGTCTGTCTGTCTCTCTGTTATGGATCTCTGTGATTCAGAGTGATGTATATAAATATATTTTCAAATATATATTTTGTGGAATAAATTTTGTTACAAATTCTGGATTTTTCTTTCATTATTTCATCATATTCTGACAGCACCCTGAGTCGCCATGGAGACGGACAGACAGCCCAGGTCCTGCAAAAGGTCCCCAAGGGGTACTGTCCTCTTGTGTCCTCTGCTGTGCTCTAGTGTCCTCTGTTGTCCTTTGCTGTCCTCTGGGTTCCTCAAGTGTCCTCCATTCCTTTGCTGTGCTCTATTGTCCTCTGGTGTCCTCTACTGTCCTTTGCTGTCCTCTGTTGTCACGCTGGTGTCCTCTACTGTCCTTTGCTGTCCTCTGTTGTCACGCTGGTGTCCTCTAGTGTCCTTTGCTGTGCTCTATTGTCCTCTGGTGTCCTCTAGTGTCCTTTATTGTGCTCTAATGCCCTCTGGTGTCCTCTACTGGCCTTTGCTGTGCTCTAGTGTCCTCTTTTGTCCTTTGCTGTCCTCTGGTGTCCTCTGCTGTCCTCTACTGTCCTTTGCTGTCTTCTATTGCCCTCTGGTGTTCTCTACCGTCCTCTGTTGTCCTTTGCTGTCCTCTGCTATCATTCTGGTGTTCTCTACGTTCCTCTGCTGTCCTCTAGTGTCCTCTACTGTCCTTTGCTGTCCTCTATTGCCCTCTGGTGTTCTCTACTGTCCTCTGTTGTCATTTGCTGTCCTCTGCTATCATTCTGCTGTCCTCTACTGTCCTTTGTTGTGCTCTATTGTCTTCTGGTATTCACTACTGTCCTCTGCTGTCCTCTAATGTCCTTTGCTGTGCTGTATTGTCCTCTATTGTCCTCTG
>JABXJD010000382.1:172500-180000 GCA_013375575.1 Percina caprodes
CCGGTGGTGGCTAACCGTGTTAGCTAATACATCAGCACAGGATCTGTCATAGCTAGCTAGTCGTAGCCGTTAGCCTCATGGATGTATGCGATTAGCCAAATTAGCTGTTAGCTAAACTAGTCAGACAGTAGTAACAGATAGCAGAGTCAGACAGTAGTAACAGAGTCAGACAGTAGTAGCAGATAGCAGAGTCAGACAGTAGTAACAGATAGCAGAGTCAGACAGTAGTAACAGATAGCAGAGTCAGACAGTAGTAACAGAGTCAGACAGTAGTAACAGATAGCAGAGTCAGACAGTAGTAACAGAGTCAGACAGTAGTAACAGATAGCAGAGTCAGACAGTAGTAACAGATAGCAGAGTCAGACAGTAGTAACAGAGTCAGACAGTAGTAACAGATAGCAGAGTCAGACAGTAGTAGCAGAGTCAGACAGTAGTAACAGATAGCAGAGTCAGACAGTAGTAGCAGAGTCAGACAGTAGTAACAGATAGCAGAGTCAGACAGTAGTAACAGAGTCAGACAGTAGTAACAGAGTCAGACAGTAGTAACAGAGTCAGACAGTAGTAACAGATAGCAGAGTCAGACAGTAGTAGCAGAGTCAGACAGTAGTAACAGAGTCAGACAGTAGTAACAGAGTCAGACAGTAGTAACAGAGTCAGACAGTAGTAACAGATAGCAGAGTCAGACAGTAGTAGCAGAGTCAGACAGTAGTAACAGATAGCAGAGTCAGACAGTAGTAACAGAGTCAGACAGTAGTAACAGAGTCAGACAGTAGTAACAGAGTCAGACAGTAGTAACAGATAGCAGAGTCAGACAGTAGTAG
Source organism: Percina caprodes (assembly GCA_013375575.1). NCBI lineage: Eukaryota > Metazoa > Chordata > Actinopteri > Perciformes > Percidae > Percina > Percina caprodes. The sequence continues at coordinate 173,322 of JABXJD010000382.1, forward strand.
CAGAGTCAGACAGTAGTAACAGAGTCAGACAGTAGTAACAGAGTCAGACAGTAGTAACAGATAGCAGAGTCAGACAGTAGTAACAGAGTCAGACAGTAGTAACAGATAGCAGAGTCAGACAGTAGTAACAGATAGCAGAGTCAGACAGTAGTAACAGAGTCAGACAGTAGTAACAGATAGCAGAGTCAGACAGTAGTAACAGAGTCAGACAGTAGTAGCAGATAGCAGAGTCAGACAGTAGTAACAGATAGCAGAGTCAGACAGTAGTAACAGAGTCAGACAGTAGTAACAGAGTCAGACAGTAGTAACAGATAGCAGAGTCAGACAGTAGTAGCAGAGTCAGACAGTAGTAGCAGAGTCAGACAGTAGTAGCAGAGTCAGACAGTAGTAGCAGAGTCCGACAGTAGTAGCAGAGTCAGACAGTAGTAGCAGAGTCAGACAGTAGTAACAGAGTCAGACAGTAGTAGCAGATAGCAGAGTCAGACAGTAGTAACAGATAACAGAGTCAGACAGTAGTAACAGAGTCAGACAGTAGTAACAGATAGCAGAGTCAGACAGTAGTAACAGAGTCAGACAGTAGTAACAGAGTCAGACAGTAGTAACAGATAGCAGAGTCAGACAGTAGTAACAGAGTCAGACAGTAGTAACAGAGTCAGACAGTAGTAACAGAGTCAGACAGTAGTAACAGATAGCAGAGTCAGACAGTAGTAACAGAGTCAGACAGTAGTAACAGAGTCAGACAGTAGTAACAGATAGCAGAGGGCTGGGGCAGAGCTGACTGTCGCTCTCCACCCGTGTCCCATGAGTCAGCAGTTCCTCGACCGTCGTCCAATCATCGAGCAGCTTGCTGTTCCTGAGTCTGTTCTGCTTCATGTGACTCAGCTCCAACACGGCCTGCAGCCCGCCGCCCGCCTCCTCCCCCCCACCCCTCCTCTCCCGGTGTTGCCGTGACAATGCTAGGTGCCGCCTCCTCTCCGTGCGGCTCCAGTACCGCCCCAGTGCCCGTCCCTCGCCGCCCGCCGCCCCCGCACCTCCTCATCCGTCGTGACCTCGCTGCGCTCCCGGGCCAGGCGGCACGCCCGCGCCCGCAGCAGCTGGTTCCTGACCGACTTCTGATTGGCCACCCTGGAGCGGGGGGAGGGTGGCGAGCGGGGAGGGGGACGCGGGGCCCCCAGCGTGCTGTAGCACGGCGCCAGGGGGCCTGCATGGGCGCCGGGGCGGTTCCCGAGGGTGGAGAAGCCTCGCCAGTCGGACGTCCCGCTGGACGACCCGGGACTCTTAGAGAGCGAGTCCTCGTGGCTCCGAGAGCTCTGATTGATCAGACCGGGTCTGTCGATGCTGAGGTGCTTGTTGGGGTGACAGTTGCTAGGGTAACTGGCCCGGCTCCGCGGCCCCAGCGTGGTGCTCGCTGTCCCCGGCTGCCTGGTTCCAAGGTCTGGGTCCGCCGTGACGGGGTGGCTGGCCCGGCGGGGCCGCCGGCTGTCGCTCAGGTCTGTGACGGTTCGACTCCGCCCCGGAGCCTCGGTCCGCCGGCCGCCGCTCCAACCACAGCGCCCTCCGCTGGCATGGCTCCGTACGGCAACCTGCAAACAGAAGGAATCCGGTAACGTTAGCTTAGCAGCTAGTAACATGCAGCTAAAGACACTGTGTAACATTACCTTAGCGGCTGGTAGCATGCAGCTAAAGACAGCCTGTAACGTTAGCTTAGCGGCTGGTAGCATGCAGCTAAAGACACCGTGTAATGTTAGCTTAACGGCTGGTAGCATGCAGCTGAAGACACAAGGTATTGTTAACTTAGCAATTTATGATGCAATGGTGATTGGGGGAGGTTATTAACATTAGGTAAGTGGGTTGTTAGATGGCTTGCCCCAGGCCTGTTGTTTAGGATACCCGGTCAGGGGGTGATTTGTAGTTTTACTGACCAGCAGAAGGCGACGGTGGCGAGCGGTGGCGAGGTAAGGTAGGACTCCTCTCCGCTCGGTGGAAGTGAACCGTTGTGGTCGTGCTGTTTCCCACGGTGCAGCGGGATGCCTGCGGCGCTCCAGAGTGAGCCATCGGAGTCGTCTCAGGGATGGACTCCAAGTCCCAGCGTCCTCTCTGCTCCCGGGGGGAATGGCCCGAGCGGAGGTGGTGAGTCTGTCTGTGGGCGTGGCTTCCATGGATCTTGTGCAGCCGCCGGTGTTCGCCGGTGCTGACGCTGTGGAAGCCGGAGTCGCTGGGCTCAGAGGACAGCAAAGACTCAGAGGAGGAGGAGGAGCCCGGGGAGGAGGGGGTGTGGCCCGGGAGCGAGGACATGGCATCTGTCTCCGCCTCCGATAGAACTGTCCGGTGGTGCGGGCTGTCCGGACCGCAGCCCAGCCCACTGTCCAGCTCGCTGAGCGGAAGGTATCCAAGGAGACGATCGGACCGCCACGGAGGCTGATAGTCGGACTAGAGAGAAGGTGAGAGAACATAGTTGCTAATGTTAGCTTAGCGGCTGGTATCATGCAGTTAAAGACACAGGGTAATCTTAGCTTAGTGGCTGGTAGCATGCAGCTAAAGACATAGGGTAACGTTAGCTTAGTAGCTAGTAGCATGCAGCCAAAGACACAGGGTAACATTAGCTTAGTAGCTGGTAGCATGCAATCAAAGACACAGGGTAACGTTAGCTTAGTGGCTGGTTGCATGCAGCTAATGACACAGGATAGCATTCAGTTGCACCTTCTTTAACCATAGGTGCATTCAGGTGCACCTTCTTTAACTATAGGTGCATTAAGGTGCACCTTCTTTAACTATAGGAGCATTCAAGTGCACCTTCTTTAACTATAGGTGCATTCAGGTGCACCTTCTTTAACCATAGGTGCATTCAGGTGCACCTTCTTTAACTATAGGAGCATTCAGGTGCACCTTCTTTAACCATAGGTGCATTCAGGTGCACCTTCTTTTACTATAGGTGCATTCAGGTGCACCTTCTTTAACCATAGCTGCATTCAGGTGCACCTTCTTTAACTATAGGAGCATTCAGGTGCACCTTCTTTAACCATAGGAGCATTTAGGTGCACCTTCTTTAACTATAGGTGCATTCAGGTGCACCTTCTTTAACTATAGGAGCATTCAGGTGCACCTTCTTTAACCATAGCTGCATTCAGGTGCACCTTCTTTAACTATAGGTGCATTCAGGTGCAGCTTATTTGACTATAGGAGCATTCAGGTGCACCTTCTTTAACCACAGGTGCATTCAGGTGCACCTTCTTTAACCACAGGTGCATTCAGGTGCACCTTCTTTAACTATACTTGCATTCAGGAGCATTCAATTCCACATTGTAAACTATGAGAAACTCTTCAAACTCTCATTATTGATTATGTTTCAGATGAAAATTTACTTATCATGGGTTTGGAGATATCTGACCCCCCCCCCCCAACATCTGCATCCACGCTCACACTTTAAAGTTACCTGTCTAGGGAAATGATTCGGCTCCATCTCCTCTGTGCTGTAGCAGCCAATCAGACAGCTCTCTGAGTTTGGCTGGTACGGCAACATTTCTGGACCCTGGAGAGAAAATACAACCGTTACCGGTCTGGGATGTTACCACTAATACATCCTGATGCTTCCCTGCCATTGGTCGCCAGGCTGGGGTGGGCGGGGCTTACCTGCGTCACAGAGCTTGTAAAGCGGAAGTGTAGCAGACGGGTTAGACTTATTTGCCGTGTATGGTTAAACTGTGCTGCTGTTAGCTAGCTAAGGTTAGCTTGCTAGCACGTCAAATTACGGTACCAATAAATGTTGACGACCAAATAACCAAATATACAAATACAGGTGGCTTATATGTTGGAAGTATAGCAAAAAGACTCACGTTCAACATTAGTATTACTCCGTCAGTCTAGCTATCACGTCCTCGGCAGCCATTATCGAACGTTTTTCTACTTTTGTTAGCTCCGCCCCTTCCGCTACGTAGACGCCGACCGTGTCCATCGATCCAACTCAACTTTTCGACCGTTTTAAGGACACTATCCCGTTAAGCTAATTCTTTTTTTCTCCAAATGCTATAAAATTGACAAAAAACACCCAAATTCAATGAAAGTAGTGAAGTGATGATTAATGTAACGTGTGAGGAGCGTTGTTGGGAACCGTCCTCGTTACTTTTTTGGACAATTTGTTTGAAGGAAACCAAAATTTCTGATATAGAATCTTTTTGGGAGCGGGTCAGACCAGACCTGAAGACACCGGGGTGATGCTGAGTGTTTGAGGTGTGACAGCAACCAGGCAGTAGATATGTTTCATCCACACGGTTTTATCCCAATAGTAAAATCTGAATATCATGAATATCAACTTAAAGGAAATACTTGTCCCATAGTGGTCATGTGATGTTGTCCCATAGTGATCATGTGATGTTGTCCCATAGTGATCATGTGATGTTGTCCCATAGTGATCATGTGATGTTGTCCCATAGTGGTCATGTGATGTTGTCCCATAGTGATCATGTGATGTTGTCCCATAGTGATCATGTGATGTTGTCCCATAGTGATCATGTGATGTTGTCCCATAGTGATCATGTGATGTTGTCTCATAGTGATCATGTGATGTTGTCCCATGGTGATCATGTGATGTTGTCCCATAGTGATCATGTGATGTTGTCCCATAGTGATCATGTGATGTTGTCCCATAGTGATCATGTGATGTTGTCCCATAGTGATCATGTGATGTTGTCCCATAGTGATCATGTGATGTTGTCCCATAGTGGTCATGTGATGTTGTCCCATGGTGATCATGTGATGTTGTCCCATAGTGATCATGTGATGTTGTCCCATAGTTATCATGTGATGTTGTCCCATAGTGATCATGTGATGTTGTCCCATAGTGATCATGTGATGTTGTCCCATAGTGATCATGTGATGTTGTCCCATAGTGATCATGTGATGTTGTCCCATAGTGGTCATGTGATGTTGTCCCATAGTGATCATGTGATGTTGTCCCATAGTGATCATGTGATGTTGTCCCATAGTGGTCATGTGATGGTGTCCCATAGTGATCATGTGATGTTGTCCCATGGTGATCATGTGATGTTGTCCCATAGTGATCATGTGATGGTGTCCCATAGTGATCATGTGATGTTGTCCCATAGTGATCATGTGATGTTGTCTCATATTGATCATGTGATGGTGTCCCATAGTGATCATGTGATGTTGTCCCATAGTGGTCATGTGATGTTGTCCCATAGTGATCATGTGATGTTGTCCCATAGTGATCATGTGATGTTGTCCCATAGTGGTCATGTGATGGTGTCCCATAGTGATCATGTGATGTTGTCCCATAGTGATCATGTGATGTTGTCCCATAGTGGTCATGTGATGTCGTCCCATATTGATCATGTGATGTTGTCCCATAGTGATCATGTGATGTTGTCCCATAGTGGTCATGTGATGTTGTCCCATGGTGATCATGTGATGTTGTCCCATGGTGATCATGTAATGTTGTCCCATAGTGATCATGTGATGTTGTCCCATAGTGATCATGTGATGTTGTCCCATAGTGATCATGTGATGTTGTCCCATAGTGGTCATGTGATGTTGTCCCATAGTGGTCATGTGATGTTGTCCCATGGTGATCATGTAATGTTGTCCCATAGTGATCATGTGATGTTGTCCCATAGTGATCATGTGATGGTGTCCCATAGTGATCATGTGATGTTGTCCAATAGTGATCATGTGATGTTGTCCCATAGTGATCATGTGATGTTGTCCCATGGTGATCATGTGATGTTGTCCCATAGTGATCATGTGATGTTGTCCCATAGTGATCATGTGATGTTGTCCAATAGTGATCATGTGATGGTTTGGGAGCCACTGAATCAGACACACATACACAATACATCACCTGGTAGTCCAGTCTGTCCAGGTGATCTAAGCTGTAGGAGACGCTGGGCAGGTAGCTGTTACCCGGGTGCTGCTCATTGGACGATCTGGACAGGTAGCTGTTACCCAGGTGCTGCTCATTGGACGATCTGGACAGGTAGCCGCTGGATGGATTATAGACATCAGGCGACATCATCATGCGACTTTCGGCCGAGTACAAGTCAGGTGACGCGGTCATGTGACCGTAGTAAGGCCTGTGTAGAGAAAACAAAAGCTGTGTTAGTAACTAATTAACTATATAGTGTTTATTAAGTAATAAGAATACCCTTGTTGCTAATGGGAATACCCTTGTTCCTAATAGGAATACCCTTGTTCTTAATAGGAATACCCTTGTTCTTAATAGGAATACCCTTGTTCCTAATGGGAATGCACTTGTTCCTAATGGGAATACCCTTGTTCCTAATGGGAATGCACTTGTTCCTAATGGGAATACCCTTGTTCCTAATGGGAATACCCTTGTTCCTAATAGGAATACCCTTGTTCCTAATGGGAATACTCTTGTTCCTAATGGGAATACCCTTGTTCCTAATGGGAATACCCTTGTTCCTAATGGGAATGCCCTTGTTCCTAATGGGAATGCACTTGTTCCTAATGGGAATACCCTTGTTCCTAACGGGAAAACCATTGTTCCCAATGGGAATACTCTTGTTCCTAATGGGAATACCATTGTTCCTAATGGGAATACCATTGTTCCTAATGGGAATACCCTTGTTCCTAATGGGAATACCATTGTTCCTAATGGGAATACTCTTGTTCCTAATGGGAATACCCTTGTTCCTAATGGGAA
>JABXJD010000382.1:187500-190000 GCA_013375575.1 Percina caprodes
CCTCGGCCAATCAGCTGTCTTCCTGCTGCGCCGCTGCTGCTGCAGAGGAGACTCCAGCTCCCATGATGCCGCGGTGTAAACAGCAGTCGGTGGGCTGCAGGTCCATGGCTACAGAGCTCCGTCTCCGCAGGAATCACACACACATCTCTGAGATACAGCACGGGGGGAGAGAGAGATGGAGAGAGAGAGAGAGAGCGTCATCTGACACTTCCTCCTCCTTTCTTATTCTCTCTCTCGCTCTCTCGCTCTCTCGCTCTGTGTCTCTGCTCTGTCGGCCAATCACAGAGCCCGGATGCAAGAAGGAGAGGAGGTAGATGCTCTGATTGGCCGACAGCAACTTCAATACCAGCTTCTCTCTCTTTTGTGTGTGTGTGTGTTTGTATCTGTGTGTGTATATGTGTGTGTACTGTGTGTGTGTGTGTGTGTTTGTATCTGTGTGTATATATGTGTGTGTACTGTGTGTGTGTGTGTGTGTGTTTGTATCTGTGTGTGTGTTTGTGTGTGTACTGTGTGTGTGTGTGTTTGTATCTGTGTGTGTGTGTACTGTGTGTGTGTGTGTGTGTGTGTGTTTGTATCTGTGTGTGTGTGTGTGTGTGTTTGTGTTTGTGTGTGTGTGTGTGTTTGTGTGTGTGTGTGTATCTGTGTGTGTGTATATGTGTGTGTGTGTGTTTGTATCTCTGTGTGTGTGTGTGTGTGTGTGTTTGTGTGTGTGTGTGTGTGTGTGTGTGTCTCTAAACAGCTGATGAATTATGAAATATCTCCATTCAACAAAACCACCGTCATCACTTTATTTACTGACTGTTTCTCTGTAACCTAGCAACAGCAGCCAACTTTATTTACGTTGTAACCTAGCAACAGCAGCCACTTGATGTATTGATATGTATTGATATTAATATCTGTCCATCCAGCTTAATGTTTCTAGTGTTAATGCTTGTTGGGTAACATTAACCATATATTACATTATATATTATATATTCTGTAGGCCTATATATGTGTGTGTGTGTGTCTGTGTGTGTCTGTGTGTGTGTGTGTGTGTGTGTGTGTGTGTGTGTGTGTGTGTGTTGTGAATTCTGCAGATTGATGACTTCATCCTGTAACCATGTAGAATCATCCGTCACCTTTTCTCCGTCACACAAAGACACGGCGGTTGGAACCAAAGATCTCCATCCTGGACTCATCAGACCAGAGCCCAGATTCCTCTGGTCTAATGTCCATTCCTTGTGTTTCTGGTCCAAACAGATCTCTTCTGCTTGTTGCATCTCCTTAGCCGTGGTTTCCTAGCCTTGTTTCCTCTCCTTAGCCGTGGTTTCCTAGCCTTGTTTCCTCTCCTTAGCAGTGGTTTCCTAGCCTTGTTTCCTCTCCTTAGCAGTGGTGTCCTAGCCTTGTTTCCTCTCCTTAGCAGTGGTGTCCTAGCCTTGTTTCCTCTCCTTAGCCGTGGTGTCCTAGCTCTATTGGACCATGAAGGCCTGATCCAGTCTCCTCTACCAGTTGTTCTAGAGATGTGTCTGCTGCTAGAACTCTGTGTGCTATCATCTGCTCTCTAATCTCAGCTGCTGGAACTGATTCCTGAGGCTGGAGACTCAGAGGAACTTATCCTCAGCAGCAGGGGGGACTCTGGGTCTTCCTTTCCTGGGGGGGGGGACTCTGGGTCTTCCTTTCCTGGGGGGTCCTCATGTGATGAACTTATCCTCAGCAGCAGAGGGGACTCTGGGTCTTCCTTTCCTCGGGGGTCCTCATGTGATGAACTTATCCTCAGCAGCAGAGGGGACTCTGGGTCTTCCTTTCCTGGGGGGTCCTCATGTGATGAACTTATCCTCAGCAGCAGAGGGGACTCTTGGTCTTCCTTTCCTGGGGGGTCCTCATGTGATGAACTTATCCTCAGCAGCAGAGGGGACTCTGGGTCTTCCTTTCCTGGGGGGTCCTCATGTGAGCCAGTTTCGTTGTAGGCCTTGATGGTTTTTGCGACTCCACTTGGGGACACATTCAAAGTTTTCCCAGTTTTCTGGACCGACTGACTTCATTTCTTAAAGTAATGATGGCCGCTTGTTTCTCTTCTCTTAGCTGATTGGTTCTTAAATAATATGAATTCTACTAGTCGTCCAATAGGCTGTCGGCTGTGTATCAACCTGACTTCTGATGGTCCAACTCCATTAATAAGGAAGAAACTCCACTAATGAACCCTGATCAGGCCCACCTGGGGGGGGGGGACCATTTCAGGGACTACCTCATGAAGCTCATTGAGAGAACACCAAGGGGGGTACCCTGAAGAAACTAGAATATAAGACATGTTTTCAGGTATTTCTACTTTGTTGTTAAGTCCATAATTCATCATGAGTTCATTCATAGTTCTGATGCTTCATGATGATCTACAATGGAAACAGTCATGAAGATAAAGGAGACTCACTGGAGGAGAAGGTGTGAGACTTAACAGGTGAACCAGAGTGACGTTCTTTATTAATCTAATATACACACATGTACATGGTTGCTATAGTTACTGAAG
>JABXJD010000382.1:192500-197500 GCA_013375575.1 Percina caprodes
GTGTTATTATCACATATAACTGTGTTATTATCACACGTAACTGTTATTATCACATGTAACTGTGTTATCACATGTAACTGTGTTATTATCACATATAACTGTGTTATTATCACATATAACTGTGTTATTATCACATGTAACTGTGTTATTATCACACGTAACTGTGTTATTATCACATAACTGTGTTATTATCACATATAACTGCGTTATTATCACACGTAACTGTGTTATTATCACACGTAACTGTGTTATTATCACATATAACTGTGTTATTATCACATGTAACTGTTATTATCACACGTAACTGTGTTATTATCACACGTAACTGTGTTATTATCACATAACTGTGTTATTATCACACGTAACTGTGTTATTATCACACGTAACTGTGTTATTATCACATATAACTGTGTTATTATCACACGTAACTGTGTTATTATCACACGTAACTGTGTTATTATCACATAACTGTGTTATCACACGTAACTGTGTTATTATCACACGTAACTGTGTTATTATCACACGTAACTGTGTTATTATCACACATAACTGTGTTATTATCACACGTAACTGTGTTATTATCACATATAACTGTGTTATTATCACATATAACTGTTATTATCACACATAACTGTGTTATTATCACACGTAACTGTGTTATTATCACACATAACTGTGTTATTATCACACATAACTGTGTTATTATCACACGTAACTGCGTTATTATCACACGTAACTGTGTTATTATCACACGTAACTATGTTATTATCACACGTAACTGTGTTATGTATTAATGTCATAAAGAAGAAAGAAAAGATGAAAAATCTCCAGTTAAGGTTTTAAATGCCCAGACTCATCTGACCCCCAGACTCATCTGACCTCGCCCCAGACTCATCTGACCCCCCTCCCCCCCCACAAACAATCAGCACCATGGCTTCTTCTAAGCAGTTGTCTAGAAAACTGAAACTAAAAACAGTTGATGCTCCCAAAGCAGGAGAAGACTAGAAGAAGATAGCAGAGATCTCCTCTGTTGGGAATGTAGTTAAGAAATGGCCGACATCAGGAACAGGAAGGTAAAGATCTGGAAGACCAGGAACATTATCAGAACCGCTCGCAGGATTGGGAGAAAAGCAAGTCCAGACCCCTGTTAGACTGCCCGATCCATCCAGAAAGACCTGCAGACTCTGGAGTTGGTCTACACCAGTCCACTATGAAGAGATACTCGTACAGACATGGTCTTCATGGAAGAGTCATCAGAAGAAAACCTCTTCTACGTCCTCACCACAAACATCATGAACATACAGACAAGCCTGATGCATTGTGGGAACACGTTCTGTGGACCAATGAGGTTAAAGGAGAACTTTTTAGCCGGAATGAGCAAAGGAATGTTAGGAGAAGAAAGGGCCCAGAATTTAATGAAAAGAACCTCTGTCCAGCTGTTAAGCATGGGGGGGGGGGTGTATTGCAGCCAGTGGGGGGTGTATTGCAGCCAGTGGGGGGTTGTATTGCAGCCAGTGGCACAGGGAACATTTCACGAGTAGAAGGAAAAATGGATTCAATAAAATTTCAGCAAATTTTGGACCCTAACTTGATGCCATCTGTGAAGAAGCTGAAGTTAAAGAGATGGATAATGATCCTAAAACACACCTCAGAATCCACGCTGGATTACATCAGGAGGCGTAAACTGCAGGTTCTGCCATGACCTTCACAATCTCCTGACCTCAACATAATGTAACATCTACGATAGACCTTAAAGAGCAGAAATCTCAAAGAACTGGAAGACTTCTGGAAGGAAGAACGGGCGAAGATACCTCAAACAAGGGGGGGGGGGTACAAGGTATTAACTCTGCGGGGCGGGGGGTACAAGGTATTAACTCTGCAGGGGGGGGTACAAGGTATTAACTCTGCGGGGCGGGGGGTACGAGGTAATAACTCTGCAGACGCCATTTTGTAGTTTTCTGTCATGTTGAATAAAATCTAACTTTTTGAGACGTATTATACGAACGTCTAGTCTGTCATTTGGTCCTTTTGGAGATTTTTCATCTTTTCTTTCTTCTTTATGACATTAATACACATTCTTACCGGAGGGCAACATTACAACCCCCCTGTATACTGCTCATGTTGCTGTTGTTCAGCATCTCTGACTCGCTGTTCTAACAACTTCTTTTTCTTAAGTTTTTTTGTCCTCACCCCCCCAGAAGCCCCCTCCCTCCCAGATATAGAGGTCAGTAATACTTATGCACTGAGAAGTAGTATTCGGAGTAAGTATAATAATAATATGATAATAATAATAATATAAGTAGTAAGTAAGTATTCGGAGTACTGACGCTGGGTAGTAGTTGCAGACGAGGAAGGAGACGCGCTCCCAGTCCAGACCCTCCATGTTGGTGCAGAGATGGAACGCACAGCCCACCCGGTGGGTGTCTGCCCACACCATCTGGTACACACACACACACACACACACACACACAGGTACACACACACACACACACAGGTACACACACACACACACACACAGGTACACACACACACACACACACACACACACACAGGTACACACACACACACACACAGGTACACACACACACACATACACAGGTACACACACACACACACACACAGGTACACACACACACACACACAGGTACACACACACACACATACACAGGTACACACACACACACAGGTACACACACACACACACACACACAGGTACACACACACAGGTACACACACAGGTACACAGGTACACACACACACACACACACACAGGTACACAAACACACACACACAGGTACACACACACACACATGCACACACACACATGCACACACACACACACACAGACATGCACACACGCACACACACAGACACACACACACACACAGACACAAATTATTGAGTATAAATGTGTTTTTATGTCTGACCTGTGTGTGTGTGTGTGTGTGTACCTGTGTGTGTGTGTGTGTGTACCTGTGTGTGTGTGTGTGTGTGTGTGTACCTGTGTGTGTGTGTGTGTGTGTGTGTGTGTGTGTACCTGTGTGTAATGTCCACACATCTTGTCTTCATCACAGCTGTTGTTCTGGAAGTCATAGTCCAGATGTTCTACAGAAGGACACATTATTATTATTATAATTATTATAATTATTATTATTATCATTATTATTGTTATTATTATAATTATTATTATTATTATTATTATTATTATTATTATCATTATTATTGTTATTATAATCTGATGATAATCTCACCCAGGAACCATTTCTCCAGCGCCTCCCGGAGGTCCAGCGGTCCGCTGCCGGCGAACAGATTCTCCCCGGTGTCCTCCAGGTCGGGGTTGTGGTTCCACACACACTTAGCAGCGTAGCTCTCCGCCAGCAGCCTCAGACTGGGGTCCCATCTCTGGGGCGGGGGGGGGGGCAGGGGGGCAGGGGGTGTGAGGGGGCGGAGAGACGGGGGGGCAGAGACAGCATGTGAGCTCCAGCTTTCACTGTAGTCTATTGGTGTTTTTCTCTGGGACCTGCTACCAGGTACTTTATGTAGTACTACATAAAGTCCCTGGGACCTGCTACCAGGTACTTTATGTAGTACTACATAAAGTCCCTGGGACCTGCCACTGGGTACTTTATGTAGTACTACCTCAGCTGAGGCTCCAAGCTGCTGAAGCGATACCAAAAGGTGACGTGAAAACCTGCAGACTGCTGATTGGTCGAGAGAATCGTCACTACTCACTGCAGACTGCTGATTGGTCGAGAGAATCGTCACTAATCACTGCGTCATCAGCAGACAGACGGACTGTGTGTCCGGCCCTTTAAAACCTCCAGCCAGACACCGACAGATCAACTGTTCACTACGGAAAACCACGCCGTGGTCAACGAGGGGGCCAAGACGTTGTTGGTTCTGGTTCCGGAGGAGCGGATCCAGCGAGAGCTAGATGGGGCCACGCGGAGGGAGCAGGTCTACGAACCGGTCTCTGATCTAATGTCCTCCCACGACGACAGCCACACTGTCCAGCAAGCGGGACCCTGTTCCTCCCCCCCTGGACTAGACCGTACACCATTATGGATACCCCCCCCCCACCATTACACCGTAGCTGTTTCCTGTATTTTGAACCTTTTCCTTTATACTAAAGGAGCAGCTTTAATCTTTGGAGACTTTATTTAAAAGCTGTGTATTTTTCTTTATGTATGTAAATTAACCTTTTTAAGTAATTTAATGTTTCTTTCATCCTGGTTCTATGGTCAGGGCTATTAGGGGTTATTAGGGGCTACTGGGGGCTATTAGGGGCTATTAGGGGCTACTGGGGGCTATTAGGGGCTATTAGGGGCTTCTGCATGTCGTTTCCAATATTGCACACTGTTACTTTAAAAAAAACAAAGACAAGATTTTATTTAGCTTTTCCATTGAAGGAGCCATCAAACCGTCAAACCGTCCCGTACATCCTGGTCTTCTTCCTCTGCACCCAGGGACAGTGCCCCCGGCTCTGCTGTCCCTGATGCATCCCAGTCGTTGCCCCCCCAGCTCTGCTGTCCCTGATGCATCCCAGTCGTTGCCCCCCCAGCTCTGCTGTCCCTGATGCATCCCAGTCGTTGCCCCCCCAGCTCTGTTGTCCCTGATGCATCCCATCTGTCATAAGCCTCTCCGGGACTCTCACAACAATAATACACAGCAGGTCAGAACCAGATCTCACCAGTCGGACATCGAACGCCCAAACAGACGGTCTGCGGCGGTGATTTAGCGTTTCTGTGACTCGGCGTTTCTGAGACTCGGCGTTTCTGAGACTCGGCGTTTCTCTGACTCGCCGTTTCTCTGACTCTGCGTTTCTGTGACTCTGCGTTTCTGTGACTCTGCGTTTCTGTGACTCAGCGTTTCTGAGACTCGGCGTTTCTCTGACTCGGCGTTTCTCTGACTCGCCGTTTCTCTGACTCTGCGTTTCTGTGACTCTGCGTTTCTGTGACTCTGCGTTTCTGTGACTCTGCGTTTCTGTGACTCGGCGTTTC
>JABXJD010000382.1:200000-205000 GCA_013375575.1 Percina caprodes
GATAGTTGGAGTATTTGTCTGCAGATAGTTGCAGTATTTGTCTGCAGATAGTTGGAGTATTTGTCTGCAGATAGTTGGAGTATTTTTCTGTAGATAGTTGGAGTATTTGTCTGTAGATAGTTGGAGTATTTCTCAGCAGATAGTTGGAGTATTTCTCAGCAGATAGTTGGAGTATTTCTCAGCAGATAGTTGCAGTATTTGTCTGCAGATAGTTGGAGTATTTGTCTGCAAATAGTTGGAGTATTTGTCTGTAGATAGTTGGAGTATTTGTCTGTAGATAGTTGGAGTATTTCTCAGCAGATAGTTGGAGTATTTCTCAGCAGATAGTTGGAGTATTTCTCAGCAGATAGTTGCAGTATTTGTCTGCAGATAGTTGCAGTATTTGTCTGCAGATAGTTGGAGTATTTGTCTGCAGATAGTTGCAGTATTTGTCTGCAGATAGTTGGAGTATTTGTCTGCAGATAGTTGGAGTATTTGTCTGCAGATAGTTGGAGTATTTGTCTGCAGATAGTTGGAGTATTTCTCAGCAGATAGTTGGAGTATTTCTTAGCAGATAGTTGGAGTATTTCTCAGCAGATAGTTGCAGTATTTGTCTGCAGATAGTTGGAGTATTTGTCTGCAGATAGTTGGAGTATTTGTCCGTAGATAGTTGGAGTATTTGTCTGTAGATAGTTGGAGTATTTCTCAGCAGATAGTTGGAGTATTTCTCAGCAGATAGTTGGAGTATTTCTCAGCAGATAGTTGCAGTATTTGTCTGCAGATAGTTGCAGTATTTGTCTGCAGATAGTTGGAGTATTTGTCTCCAGATAGTTGGAGTATTTGTCTGTAGATAGTTGGAGTATTTGTCTGCAGATAGTTGGAGTATTTGTCTGCAGATAGTTGCAGTATTTGTCTGCAGATAGTTGGAGTATTTGTCTGCAGATAGTTGGAGTATTTGTCTGTAGATAGTTGGAGTATTTGTCTGTAGATAGTTGAAGTATTTCTCAGCAGATAGTTGGAGTATTTCTCAGCAGATAGTTGGAGTATTTCTCAGCAGATAGTTGCAGTATTTGTCTGCAGATAGTTGGAGTATTTGTCTGCAGATAGTTGGAGTATTTGTCTGTAGATAGTTGGAGTATTTGTCTGTAGATAGTTGGAGTATTTCTCAGCAGATAGTTGGAGTATTTCTCAGCAGATAGTTGGAGTATTTCTCAGCAGATAGTTGCAGTATTTGTCTGCAGATAGTTGCAGTATTTGTCTGCAGATAGTTGGAGTATTTGTCTCAGATAGTTGGAGTATTTGTCTGTAGATAGTTGGAGTATTTGTCTGCAGATAGTTGGAGTATTTGTCTGCAGATAGTTGCAGTATTTGTCTGCAGATAGTTGGAGTATTTGTCTGCAGATAGTTGGAGTATTTTTCTGTAGATAGTTGGAGTATTTGTCTGTAGATAGTTGGAGTATTTCTCAGCAGATAGTTGGAGTATTTCTCAGCAGATAGTTGGAGTATTTCTCAGCAGATAGTTGCAGTATTTGTCTGCAGATTGTTGGAGTATTTGTCTGCAAATAGTTGGAGTATTTGTCTGTAGATAGTTGGAGTATTTGTCTGTAGATAGTTGGAGTATTTCTCAGCAGATAGTTGGAGTATTTCTCAGCAGATAGTTGGAGTATTTCTCAGCAGATAGTTGCAGTATTTGTCTGCAGATAGTTGCATTTGTCTGCAGATAGTTGGAGTATTTGTCTGCAGATAGTTGCAGTATTTGTCTGCAGATAGTTGGAGTATTTGTCTGCAGATAGTTGGAGTATTTGTCTGCAGATAGTTGGAGTATTTGTCTGCAGATAGTTGGAGTATTTCTCAGCAGATAGTTGGAGTATTTCTTAGCAGATAGTTGGAGTATTTCTCAGCAGATAGTTGCAGTATTTGTCTGCAGATAGTTGGAGTATTTGTCTGCAGATAGTTGGAGCATTTGTCCGTAGATAGTTGGAGTATTTGTCTGTAGATAGTTGGAGTATTTCTCAGCAGATAGTTGGAGTATTTCTCAGCAGATAGTTGGAGTATTTCTCAGCAGATAGTTGCAGTATTTGTCTGCAGATAGTTGCAGTATTTGTCTGCAGATAGTTGGAGTATTTGTCTCCAGATAGTTGGAGTATTTGTCTGTAGATAGTTGGAGTATTTGTCTGCAGATAGTTGGAGTATTTGTCTGCAGATAGTTGCAGTATTTGTCTGCAGATAGTTGGAGTATTTGTCTGCAGATAGTTGGAGTATTTGTCTGTAGATAGTTGGAGTATTTGTCTGTAGATAGTTGAAGTATTTCTCAGCAGATAGTTGGAGTATTTCTCAGCAGATAGTTGGAGTATTTCTCAGCAGATAGTTGCAGTATTTGTCTGCAGATAGTTGGAGTATTTGTCTGCAGATAGTTGGAGTATTTGTCTGTAGATAGTTGGAGTATTTGTCTGTAGATAGTTGGAGTATTTCTCAGCAGATAGTTGGAGTATTTCTCAGCAGATAGTTGGAGTATTTCTCAGCAGATAGTTGCAGTATTTGTCTGCAGATAGTTGCAGTATTTGTCTGCAGATAGTTGGAGTATTTGTCTGCAGATAGTTGCAGTATTTGTCTGCAGATAGTTGGAGTATTTGACTGCAGATAGTTGCAGTATTTGTCTGCAGATATTTGCAGTATTTGTCTGCAGATAGTTGCAGTATTTGTCTGCAGATAGTTGCAGTATTTGTCTGCAGATAGTTGCAGTATTTGTCTGCAGATAGTTGTAGTATTTCTCTGCAGATAGTTGTAGTATTTGTCTGCAGATAGTTGCAGTATTTGTCTGCAGATAGTTGCAGTATTTGTCTGCAGATAGTTGCAGTATTTGTCTGCAGATAGTTGTAGTATTTCTCTGCAGATAGTTGTAGTATTTGTCTGCAGATAGTTGTAGTATTTGTCTGTAGATAGTTGGAGTATTTGTCTGCAGATAGTTGCAGTATTTGTCTGCAGATAGTTGGAGTATTTGTCTGTAGATAGTTGGAGTATTTGTCTGTAGATAGTTGGAGTATTTGTCTGCAGATAGTTGCAGTATTTGTCTGCAGATAGTTGCAGTATTTGTCTGCAGATAGTTGGAGTATTTCTCTGCAGATAGTTGTAGTATTTGTCTGTAGATAGTTGGAGTACTTGTCTGCAGATAGTTGCAGTATTTGTCTGCAGATAGTTGGAGTATTTGTCTGCAGATAGTTGGAGTATTTGTCTGTAGATAGTTGGAGTATTTGTCTGCAGATAGTTGCAGTATTTGTCTGCAGATAGTTGGAGTATTTGTCTGTAGATAGTTGGAGTATTTGTCTGTAGATAGTTGGAGTATTTGTCTGCAGATAGTTGGAGTATTTGTCTGCAGATAGTTGGAGTATTTGTCTGTAGATAGTTGGAGTATTTGTCTGTAGATAGTTGGAGTATTTCTCAGCAGATAGTTGGAGTATTTGTCTGCAGATAGTTGCAGTATTTGTCTGCAGATAGTTGGAGTATTTGTCTGCAGATAGTTGGAGTATTTGTCTGTAGATAGTTGGAGTATTTCTCAGCAGATAGTTGTAGTATTTGTCTGCAGATAGTTGCAGTATTTGTCTGCAGATAGTTGGAGTATTTGTCTGTAGATAGTTGGAGTATTTCTCAGCAGATAGTTGCAGTATTTGTCTGCAGATAGTTGGAGTATTTCTCAGCAGATAGTTGCAGTATTTGTCTGCAGATAGTTGGAGTATTTGTCTGCAGATAGTTGGAGTATTTGTCTGTAGATAGTTGGAGTATTTCTCAGCAGATAGTTGGAGTATTTATCTGCAGATAGTTGCAGTATTTGTCTGCAGATAGTTGCAGTATTTGTCTGCAGATAGTTGCAGTATTTGTCTGTAGATAGTTGGAGTATTTGTCTGTAGATAGTTGGAGTATTTCTCAGCAGATAGTTGGAGTATTTGTCTGCAGATAGTTGGAGTATTTGTCTGCAGATAGTTGGAGTATTTGTCTGTAGATAGTTGGAGTATTTGTCTGTAGATAGTTGGAGTATTTGTCTGCAGATAGTTGGAGTATTTGTCTGCAGATAGTTGCAGTATTTGTCTGCAGATAGTTGGAGTATTTGTCTGCAGATAGTTGCAGTATTTGTCTGTAGATAGTTGGAGTATTTGTCTGTAGATAGTTGGAGTATTTGTCTGCAGATAGTTGGAGTATTTGTCTGTAGATAGTTGCAGTATTTGTCTGCAGATAGTTGCAGTATTTGTCTGCAGATAGTTGCAGTATTTGTCTGTAGATAGTTGCAGTATTTGTCTCCAGATAGTTGTAGTATTTGTCTGTAGATAGTTGCAGTATTTGTCTGCAGATAGTTGCAGTATTTGTCTGCAGATAGTTGGAGTATTTGTCTGCAGATAGTTGGAGTATTTGTCTGCAGATAGTTGCAGTATTTGTCTGCAGATAGTTGGAGTATTTGTCTGCAGATAGTTGGAGTATTTGTCTGCAGATAGTTGCAGTATTTGTCTGCAGATAGTTGGAGTATTTGTCTGCAGATAGTTGGAGTATTTGTCTGCAGATAGTTGGAGTATTTGTCTGCAGATAGTTGCAGTATTTGTCTGTAGATAGTTGCAGTATTTGTCTGCAGATAGTTGCAGTATTTGTCTGCAGATAGTTGGAGTATTTGTCTGCAGATAGTTGGAGTATTTGTCTGCAGATAGTTGGAGTATTTGTCTGCAGATAGTTGCAGTATTTGTCTGCAGATAGTTGCAGTATTTGTCTGCCCAGCTGATCTAAATGAGATTAGTGTGATGCAGCACACAGAGCGTCTGTGACGTCTGACACTCAGGAAACAAAAATATGTAGAACTCATACCACCACTCAGATAGTAGTATACGTATCTCTGTATATTATTCAGATAGTAGTATACGTATCTCTGTATATTATTCAGATAGTAGTATACGTATCTCTGTATATTATTCAGATAGTAGTATACATATCTCTATATATTACACAGATATAGTAGTATACATATCTCTGTATATACATAT
>JABXJD010000382.1:212500-220000 GCA_013375575.1 Percina caprodes
ATGGGGAATGGAAGGGGGAAACACCAGAGGAGGGGGAATGAGAGGGGGAAACACCAGAGCATGGGGAATGGAAGGGGGAAACACCAGAGCAGGGGGAATGAGAGGGGAAACACCAGAGCAGGGGGAATGGAAGGGGGAAACACCAGAGCAGGGGGAATGAGAGGGGAAACGTAGCAGAAGATATTCCTTTTCAAACCAAAATGTAGAGATGTTAATGTAGTGGTTTGTTCGTGTTAATCTGCATCTCTGTGATTCTGTGTTGTTTTTGTTGGCAATTAGGAATCATTATAAATATATCATCAATATCAATAAGAGGCAGGAGTGTATAATTATATAAAAACCCTCACGACTGTCTGGT
Source organism: Percina caprodes (assembly GCA_013375575.1). Taxonomy (NCBI): domain Eukaryota; kingdom Metazoa; phylum Chordata; class Actinopteri; order Perciformes; family Percidae; genus Percina; species Percina caprodes. The sequence continues at coordinate 212,859 of JABXJD010000382.1, forward strand.
GTCTTGTGTCCATTTAAAAGTAATTACCTCCACAGATCTCAAGGATGAAAATGAAACCTCTTGTATTGATCTCATCAGAGATAAATATAATTTACCTGCTTATTCTCTATTGTTGCTGAAATTCAAGGTCAGTGCTCAACTAAATGATGCAGCCTGGTGGTCCAATGGTTGGCACTGTATAGCATAGTGGTCCAATGGTTGGCACTGTATAGCATAGTGGTCCAATGGTTAGCACTGTACAGCATAGTGGTCCAATGGTTAGCACGGTACAGCATAGTGGTCCAATGGTTGCCACTGTACAGCATAGTGGTCCAATGGTTGGCACTGTACAGCCTGGTGACCCAATGGTTAGCAAGGTACAGCATAGTGGTCCAATGGTTGGCACTGTACAGCATAGTGGTCCAATGGTTGGCACTGTACAGCCTGGTGACCCAATGGTTGGCACTGTACAGCATAGTGGTCCAATGGTTGGCACTGTACAGCATAGTGGTCCAATGGTTAGCACTGTACAGCATAGTGGTCCAATGGTTAGCACTGTACAGCATAGTGGTCCAATGGTTAGTACTGTACAGCATAGTGGTCCAATGGTTGGCACTGTACAGCATAGTGGTCCAATGGTTGGCACTGTACAGCATAGTGGTCCAATGGTTAGTACTGTACAGCATAGTGGTCCAATGGTTAGCACTGTACAGCATAGTGGTCCAATGGTTGGCACTGTACAGCCTGGTGACCCAATGGTTAGCACGGTACAGCATAGTGGTCCAATGGTTGGCACTGTACAGCATAGTGGTCCAATGGTTGGCACTGTACAGCATAGTGGTCCAATGGTTGGCACTGTACAGCATAGTGGCCCAATGGTTAGCACTGTACAGCATAGTGGTCCAATGGTTAGTACTGTACAGCATAGTGGTCCAATGGTTAGCACTGTACAGCATAGTGGTCCAATGGTTAGCACTGTACAGCATAGTGGTCCAATGGTTGGCACTGTACAGCATAGTGGTCCAATGGTTGGCACTGTACAGCATAGTGGCCCAATGGTTAGCACTGTACAGCATAGTGGCCCAATGGTTAGCACTGTACAGACGAGTGCTCCGTTTCACCCCCCCACCATCAAAACACGTACTAGATTCTCCAGTCAGTACCCGGTTCTCCAGTCAGTACCAGGTTCTCCAGTCAGTACCAGGTTCTCCAGTCAGTACTAGGTTCTCCAGTCAGCTCTATGTTCTCCAGTCAGTACTAGGTTCCCTAGTCAGTACCTGGTTCTCCAGTCAGTACCCGGTTCTCCAGTCAGTACCAGGTTCTCCATTCAGTGTCCTTGAGCAAGGCACTTGCCCAGATCTGGAGTTGGTCCCCCGGGCGCTGCGATTTGCTGCCCACTGCTCCCTTGAGGGAGGGGTTAAATACAGAGAAAAAGACAACTATAACTACATGTCTCCAGTGTAGAGACTCTATGAGACAACTATAACTACATGTCTCCAGTGTAGAGACTCTAAGAGACAACTATAACTACATGTCTCCAGTGTAGAGACTCTATGAGACAACTATAACTACATGTCTTCAGTGTAGAGACTCTGAGACAACTATAACTACATGTCTTCAGTGTAAAGACTCTATGAGACAACTGTAACTACATGTCTCCAGTGTAGAGACTCTAAGAGACAACTATAACTACATGTCTCCAGTGTAGAGACTCTATGAGACAACTATAACTACATGTCTCCAGTATAGAAACTCTGAGACAACTATAACTACATGTCTTCAGTGTAGGGACTCTATGAGACAACTGTAACTACATGTTTCCAGTGTAGAGACTCTATGAGACAACTGTAACTACGTCTCCAGTGTAGAGACTCTATGAGACAACTGTAACTACATGTCTCCAGTGTAGAGACTCTATGAGACAACTGTAACTACATGTCTCCAGTGTAGAGACTCTATGAGACAACTATAACTACATGTCTCCAGTGTAGAGACTCTATGAGACAACTGTAACTACATGTCTCCAGTGTAGAGACTCTGAGACAACTATAACTACATGTCTCCAGTGTAAGAGACTCTATGAGACAACTATAACTACATGTCTCCAGTGTAGAGACTCTATGAGACAACTATAACTACATGTCTCCAGTGTAGAGACTCTATGAGACAACTGTAACTACATGTCTCCAGTGTAGAGACTCTATGAGACAACTATAACTACATGTCTTCATTGTAGAGACTCTGAGACAACTATAACTACATGTCTTCAGTGTAAAGACTCTATGAGACAACTGTAACTACATGTCTCCAGTGTAGAGACTCTATGAGACAACTATAACTACATGTCTCCAGTGTAGAGACTCTATGAGACAACTGTAACTACATGTCTCAAGTGTAGAGACTCTATGAGACAACTGTAACTACATGTCTCCAGTGTAGAGACTCTATGAGACAACTGTAACTACATGTCTTCAGTGTAGAGACTCTATGAGACAACTGTAACTACATGTCTTCAGTGTAGGGACTCTATGAGACAACTGTAACTACATGTCTTCAGTGTAGAGACTCTGAGACAACTATAACTACATGTCTCCAGTGTAGAGACTCTATGAGACAACTATAACTACATGTCTCCAGTGTAGAGACTCTATGAGACAACTATAACTACATGTCTCCAGTGTAGAGACTCTATGAGACAACTATAACTACATGTCTCCAGTGTAGAGACTCTATGAGACAACTATAACTACATGTCTTCAGTGTAGAGACTCTGAGACAACTATAACTACATGTCTTCAGTGTAAAGACTCTATGAGACAACTGTTACTACATGTCTCCAGTGTAGAGACTCTATGAGACAACTATAACTACATGTCTCCAGTGTAGAGACTCTATGAGACAACTGTAACTACATGTCTCCAGTGTAGAGACTCTATGAGACAACTGTAACTACATGTCTCCAGTGTAGAGACTCTATGAGACAACTGTAACTACATGTCTCCAGTGTAGAGACTCTATGAGACAACTGTAACTATGTCTCCAGTGTAGAGACTCTATGAGACAACTGTAACTACATGTCTCCAGTGTAGAGACTCTATGAGACAACTGTAACTACATGTCTCCAGTGTAGAGACTCTATGAGACAACTGTAACTACGTCTCCAGTGTAGAGACTCTATGAGACAACTGTAACTACATGTCTCCAGTGTAGAGACTCTATGAGACAACTGTAACTACGTCTCCAGTGTAGAGACTCTATGAGACAACTGTAACTACATGTCTCCAGTGTAGAGACTCTATGAGACAACTGTAACTACATGTCTCCAGTGTAGAGACTCTATGAGACAACTGTAACTACATGTCTCCAGTGTAGAGACTCTATGAGACAACTGTAACTACATGTCTCCAGTGTAGAGACTCTATGAGACAACTGTAACTACATGTCTCCAGTGTAGAGACTCTATGAGACAACTATAACTACATGTCTCCAGTGTAGAGACTCTATGAGACAACTGTAACTACATGTCTCCAGTGTAGAGACTCTATGAGACAACTGTAACTACATGTCTCCAGTGTAGAGACTCTGAGACAACTGTAACTACATGTCTCCAATGTAGAGACTCTGAGACAACTATAACTACATGTCTTCAGTGTAAAGACTCTATGAGACAACTGTAACTACATGTCTCCAGTGTAGAGACTCTATGAGACAACTGTAACTACATGTCTCCAGTGTAGAGACTCTATGAGACAACTGTAACTACATGTCTCCAGTGTAGAGACTCTATGAGACAACTGTAACTACGTCTCCAGTGTAGAGACTCTATGAGACAACTGTAACTACATGTCTCCAGTGTAGAGACTCTATGAGACAACTGTAACTACATGTCTCCAGTGTAGAGACTCTATGAGACAACTGTAACTACATGTCTCCAGTGTAGAGACTCTATGAGACAACTATAACTACATGTCTCCAGTGTAGAGACTCTATGAGACAACTATAACTACATGTCTCCAGTGTAGAGACTCTATGAGACAACTGTAACTACATGTCTCCAGTGTAGAGACTCTATGAGACAACTATAACTACATGTCTTCAGTGTAGAGACTCTATGAGACAACTGTAACTACATGTCTTCAGTGTAGGGACTCTATGAGACAACTGTAACTATATGTCTCCAGTGTAGAGACTCTGAGACAACTATAACTACATGTCTCCAGTGTAGAGACTCTATGAGACAACTATAACTACATGCCTCCAGTGTAGAGACTCTATGAGACAACTATAACTACATGTCTCCAGTGTAGAGACTCTATGAGACAACTGTAACTACATGTCTTCAGTGTAGGGACTCTATGAGACAACTGTAACTACATGTCTCCAGTGTAGAGACTCTGAGACAACTATAACTACATGTCTCCAGTGTAGAGACTCTATGAGACAACTATAACTACATGTCTCCAGTGTAGAGACTCTATGAGACAACTATAACTACATGTCTTCAGTGTAGAGACTCTGAGACAACTATAACTACATGTCTTCAGTGTAAAGACTCTATGAGACAACTGTAACTACATGTCTCCAGTGTAGAGACTCTATGAGACAACTATAACTACATGTCTCCAGTGTAGAGACTCTATGAGACAACTGTAACTACATGTCTCCAGTGTAGAGACTCTATGAGACAACTGTAACTACATGTCTCCAGTGTAGAGACTCTATGAGACAACTGTAACTACGTCTCCAGTGTAGAGACTCTATGAGACAACTGTAACTACATGTCTCCAGTGTAGAGACTCTATGAGACAACTGTAACTACATGTCTCCAGTGTAGAGACTCTATGAGACAACTGTAACTACATGTCTCCAGTGTAGAGACTCTATGAGACAACTGTAACTACGTCTCCAGTGTAGAGACTCTATGAGACAACTGTAACTACATGTCTCCAGTGTAGAGACTCTATGAGACAACTGTAACTACATGTCTCCAGTGTAGAGACTCTATGAGACAACTGTAACTACGTCTCCAGTGTAGAGACTCTATGAGACAACTGTAACTACGTCTCCAGTGTAGAGACTCTGAGACAACTGTAACTACATGTCTCCAATGTAGAGACTCTGAGACAACTGTAACTACATGTCTCCAATGTAGAGACTCTATGAGACAACTGTAACTACATGTCTCCAGTCTAGTGAAGACGTCTTATCCGTGTGGACGTCATGTGATTTCTTTATCAAACAAAGTCTAAATTAGATGAAAACATAAAGTAACGTTATAAAAGACGCTAAATGATGAAGAGGCTGCAGACAGAAAAGAAAAGAGAAGGAGATGTCTCAACACTCAGTCATTGTGATGTCATCGATACTCACTGCTCCAGAGACACACCCGGGGGAGGGGGGGGGGTAGAGAGAGGGAGGGGGGGACGGACAATAGCCAGTAAATATTTTAAGAGACAAAAAGAACGGAGGGAAGGAAATGAAGTGATAAAAAGGTCAAATAAAATTGAAGAACCCACCCAGAGAGAGAGGGGGAGAGAGAAAGAGAGAGGGAAGATGACAAGGGAGGAAGGAGAGGAGAGAAGGGAGGTTTCCACCCTGAATGATAGAAACTTTGAAATGTTTCCTCCCTGAGTAACATCTGGCTGAGAGCTGATTCACCTCTGATAGTGAAGAAAAAAGTCCACCAGACTCCATGTAAATAATCACTACTTTTAGTGTGTATAGAGCAGCATATCTCCACCAGACTCCATGTAAATAATCACTACTTTTAGCGTGTATAGAGCAGCATATCTCCACCAGACTCCATGTTAATAATCACTACTTTTAGTGTGTATAGAGCAGCATATCTCCACCAGACTCCATGTAAATAATCACTACTTTTAGTGTGTATAGAGCAGCATATCTCCACCAGACTCCATGTAAATAATCACTACTTTTAGCGTGTATAGAGCAGCATATCTCCACCAGACTCCATGTAAATAATCACTACTTTTAGTGTGTATAGAGCAGCATATCTCCACCAGAGTCCTTGTAAATAATCACTATTTTTAGCGTGTATACAGCAGCATATCTCCACCAGACTCCATGTAAATAATCACTACTTTTAGCGTGTATACAGCAGCATATCTCCACCAGACTCCATGTAAATAATCACTACTTTTAGCGTGTATAGAGCAGCATATCTCTACATGTAAATGGGTGAATTAAGAGTTTATTCCAACCAGACCAGAGTGGTGATTGTTGGAACAGTGGAAAGATGAACCAAGACGGCTTTTAGTAGTTTTATACACACTAAAAGTAGTGATTATTTACATGGAGTCTGGTGGAGATATGCTGCTCTATACACACTAAAAGTAACAACAGTAATGTGGACATTCTTCGCTGCACATCGAAAAATGATTTAAGCAGGAAACTGTTTTTGTTTCGGTCATTTTATTTATCTTTCAGTCAGAGGACGGAAAACATTTTAATGAAAAAAAAAAAAATCAGAAAAGGCAAATTATCACTTTGAAATAAGTTTTTTATCCATTAAAAATAACTTAAGAAAAAATGTTAAAAACAAAATGTTTTGTACAAACGTCCCGTCGTCAGTAGAGAACATTAATCAGCGTCGTCGTCCCGGCTCGAAAACATCAACACTTATTATTATTTTACCCTTTTTTTGACATTTGGCATTTTCACCACCTTCCTAGTTTTATACTTCCTGGAATTCATGGTCAATAACCTTCATTTATATAGAATTATAATATTAGAGTAAAAAAAGCAGAAATGATGAATTATTCTAATAGTTGAGATCAGAGGAATGAAAGATTGTTGGAAGGATCCATTTTATGGTAATTTGGTTAAAAAGAAACTCAGATTCCAGATATAGACGTTTATTAAAGGACACCAGGAGGGTTAAATTCATTAATATCCGACACAGCTGCAGCGCCACGCTCCTCGTCTTCATCAGTTCGTCTTTGTTCCCTGAAAGTTTCTCAGAGTTTACTGGCCGGATACAAAAAAAAACAACATATCTGTCAAAATCATAAAAGAAAGCGTTGATATAGAAAAGGCCAAAAACATAAAAAACACAAATAGTGGAAAAAAATGTCAAATAAGCAGAAAGAAAAGGTGAAAAACAGGCCGATGCCAGGTGACCGGCAGCCGGTCACCTGGCCGGC